>VTPC01001214.1:0-31526 GCA_011009095.1 Ignelater luminosus
AATATTTTAGTTTCTTAGATTGTTTTGTTGGCAGAACAATTAGAAAATCCCAGACGTGTATGCAATTTTAGGTAAGTTTTAAACGAAAGTTTCCAGAGTATAAATTACGCCATATCTACAGTTAAAATTAAAATTTTAGCAAAATAGACGTCTTACAAAAAACAGTTCTTCGTTCGTTAATAGGGAAACCATAAATTTATCATTTGAAATTAAAGTGATGTTGAGAAAATGAGCAATTAAGCAAATTGACAATAGATAAATCAGTATTAGACAAAGATAGCTAAACGCATTATTAAACGAATCGATTTGTATTATATCCCTGACTATAATCAAGCGGTCCTCGATCCCAACTCGCTGGAATGAATGCTGTCGCATTTATAAATTTTCATTATTATATAATTAGATAACCACAGATCCGAAATATGAACTCTATCAATAATTGTAAAAAGTCACACCAACGAAAATTATTTTTTTTATAGAAACATAACTTTTACTAAAACCTGCAATTACAGTACAGAATGGATGGCTGGAATCTACAAAAGTTTTCTGATACTAACCTTATTTTGGAAGCGATGATTTGTTTTCACATTTCAACTCCAATCTGTAACAAAAAGATGTATATAGAATATTAAACGCACTTGTAAAACGCAGTATATCTTTACAGATGCCTTGAAGTTGTATCTAACGAGCACGGTCACTATTATTGCCTGAAATAAGAAACAAACAAGATATAAACCTAGAGAGAAGTGTCTCAAATAAGAAAAAAGAGCTTAAATACATCTTGTATGAAGCTTTTCTCCAATAGCATGCTATTCAGTCATAATTTCGTTGTACACGCATGTTTTGATATTGTTTTCTACATCTCTACCTCGAAATCTCAAAATGTATTACGTCGATTATCCTTTGATAGATGTACTCAACAGTGGCATGGCAACAATAAACGAATAAATTCATGAAGATTAACTTAGTCTTCCCTTTATAGTCTTCTCAGTCAGATACGTGGAATCTAAATAAGTAAATGATATTTTATAGAAACTCCTTGAATAAACAACAAACAGATGACTCTACTAAACTTTGATGTTGTCTGTTCTCTTTATTGATTAGACCTAGCAGACTCTATTGTAATTTAATAAAGAAAGACAGAAACAGCTCAATGTGGTAACTAAATGTGTGAACAAGGAAACGGCTTCTCTTTAATTTTTAAACTAATTTCAAGTTTAACCAGATTTTATGTAACTCGAATTCAATGAATCTAACGTTTCCGCAGCACAGCTAAATATAAAGTTCCAAAAAAATCCTACACTTGGAGTTAAGTATCGCACTGAACCAAGTCATTACAAAGGCTTAAAAATCTGTCTAAGTATGACCCGCTATTACCAAATCTAGCCTTAATGATTTAATGAGTGAAACTGCTTATTAGGGTGATAAAGCGCTAATTATCAAAATGTATGCAGACTGAGAAATCTCCGACATAGTTAAAGATTTACTCACTTTGCCTTGACGTTTAGGAGTTTGACATGGTCTTTCTAGTCTGCGGTTAAGGCGAGGATTCGTCCCTTGCTTTACCGTCAGTGTTCTATGACCATTCAAGAAAAGAACCCGAGATACTTATGATGATACTTAGATGAACATAATTCGTCTCGAGGATGCAATTTAAAATCGATTTTGAGAATTTACCTACCGTGTTGTAAAGAGTAAGTTTAGAACCAGTACCACATGGTATAGGTTTGGGAAAAGCAATCAAAAAAGTTTCAAGAAGTAACATACCGAATAAATTTTCTCTTTAATTGATTATCGCCTAACCAATCCTTAATAATTCAATAAATGGAGCTGTTCATTGAGGTGATAACGCGTTAATTAAACAAATTTATGTGCCAACACAGATGAGTATTTTCTTCGTCAAGCCTTCAAAGTGTTATAGTCTTTTAAGAGGAAAATTCTTCATCTCTGGATTTAATAAGCGCAACCATAGTACCGCTTTTCGGAGAAGAAAAAATTAATTGATTTATGGCCGCTGAGAGCTTTTTGACTTAAGTGACGATTTACGCTCTTGTACCTTGACGTTGAGTTCGAACAGAATCCATCTCGAGAGTTCAACTAAAGTAGAAATTTAAAACCCGTATCACACAGTTCAAAATTTCATATGCTGCCAAAGAAGTTGAAACAAAATTTCACATCAAATCAAGTCCTTGCCATGGAGTTCAAATAAAATCTCAAGGATTCTGTTATTGCATTGATACAAGTAAGAACTGAAGTTCAAAGTTCCTCTCACAAGGTCCAACACTTGCATGTAGGGTTCAGCAGTGCATTGAATCAAGTCATTACATCATTACAAGGTCTTAGAATTTTTGTTTTTGACCGGCTATCACCTATGCAAACTTTAAATACATAGCTGAATGATTAAAGATTTACATTGGGGTGGTAAAGCTCAATTTAAAAATGTATACAAACTATGAAACCTCCGACACAGGTAAAGATATATCCTTCCTTTGCCTCGCAGTTGTAGGAAGAAGGAAGAAACCTCCACCTACAAATTCAACAACCGCAACAGAAGTACTGCAATTTGAGATAAAAAAGTGCCCAGCAAAACTGGACACTGTTTTCACATAAGTTGGTTTATGCACATTCCAAATTCCTCGACTAAGGTAAAAATTTCCGTTTTAGCGTAGCGTTGGAATGACAAAATTTCAGAGTTTTCGCTTGTTGATGATTTACCTCTCTTTTTCTTGCCACCAGATTTCGGACAGAATCCGTCTTCATGATTAAATTTATCGCATCAAATCGAGTCATTGCACGGTCTTAACATTTTTGGCAAAAGTTATGATTTATGCTATTCTGTCTTACTTTTGAAATTCTGCAAGTTCTTGGGATTACCGTTTAAGTCGGAAACTTAGGTCTCTCTGTTTCTCCTTTGAATTCGGATAGAATCCATCTCGACAATTCAACTTTTGCATTCAAAGAAGAGGAAGGTTAATATCTCAAGATTCGAAAATCTTGAATTTAGGGTTCAATATCGTGTTGAATCAAGTTATTACAAAGTCTTAGCATTTTTATCTTTCACTGACTATTATCCAACAAAGCCTTAATAACTAAATGCATTTTTTACCAAATGTATGCACACCACGAAATTGCCAATATAAGTGAGAATCTCCTCTCTTCAGCTTGCATTTGGAGTTTTATGGTCCTTCAATGGAGGAAATCTCCATCTCCATTCAACAACCGTAACGGTTGCAATTCCAAAACGACAGGACACTAGTTTTGCCTAAGCATTTTTTGGCTAAGGTGAAAATCCAAGTTTCTTCTTCTTGGACAGTGTTTCCGAGTTTTCTAGCTGTCAATGATTTATCCCCCTTTCTCCTTCTACTTTACTGTCAGAGTTTAAACAAAATACGTCTCAAGAATTCAATTTATCGCATTGCAAGAAGAAACAGAAGTTCCAAGAAGAATCTTACACAAGAAGTTCACTAACCAGCCAAACCAAGTTGATAAAAAGTCTTATCAATTTTGTATTTGACTCATTATTATTATCAAATCAAACTTTAGAAATCCAGTGAGTGAAGCTTTTCATTGGGGTGATAACGCATGAATTAATTTATAATTTGTGCCTAATCACAAGACTTTGACCACCCTAGGATCTTGGATTATATTCCGTTTGAAAGTATAGAAGCATCAAAATATGTGACTTGTTAGCTATCAGTGAAACGCAAAGAAAGAATATCTGGGAAAAGTTCTAGAGATAAAGACTCGGAATTGAACAGTTACTTGTTATTCATAGCCGACATGTCACTTGCACTAAAAATTATTTGAATTTAATAACCACTGTAGTTAACTGAAAACCTCGTGATATGCAAAACGCCCTCTTCTACCATCACTATCACCGCTCCCAGTTAGGTTTATTCCGTGGGACAACAGTATATACGAATTTATATCCCTATGCGTTGAAGTCTTGACTTTAAAACTTTCCTTGATGAACCGTATTTACTTACATGACATAAACATTCTGTTTCTAAATAAACTGTATGTTATTAGTTTTCATTTTTATGTTGGATGTAAATTTATAAGCTCCACACTCCCTGTATACATTTTTGTAAAGGTTATTATACAAGTAAGCAAGTTTTTTGGGGTTCTTTACACATTCATCAAAAGCAAATTTATAAAATGTTTTGATACTTTTGATGTTTCCTAACAATGATGATGATTTATTCCTAATCACCTGCACGTTTAGATATCTGTATGAAATTGACGCATTGTTGGTTATTTTATATGTACGCGAATGTAAATAGAATAATTTCCTTCCTCTATTCAATTGAAAACATCCAATGTTACGTTTTGAGAGTGAATTGAAAATGGATGAGTCTGTCAACATTTATGCCTGCACATATCTCTCAGCCACAACCGATTATGTCACTTCAGCATTTCTATAAAAACTGTGAATAGCAAAAATGTCTCTTTTCCCACACAAATAGATACACCAAACCTATATACATTCGCAAACATCTAACAGATCAATACATTTGAAAATTTAATGTTCGGTTTTCGACTAATGTTAAAATGTGGTGAATCCAATTAATTTCCTTTGTAAAACACAAATTCGGATTTAAAAGCTTTTTGTTGTAGTTAAATATTAATTTGTAATTCGATAAAGTTGGTTTACGTGAATCAAAAGATCATTTATTTCAGAAAACCAAAGGTCCATACTCATTCTGCTAGCAGAACGTTAACATAATTCTAACTGAAAGCTCAGACATTGTTAGTAGTGAAAATCCCTGAACTGATAGCGATCTAATCTCATTTTCGCTGCTTTTGTGACACTGTGCAAAAATTCTTTTAGTACGAAAAAGCTCTCGGAAGTTTTTCACTTATTTATTAGATAAAGGAAACCTTCACTTGCCAATTATACATTTCTATATTAAATTTCTCATTAAGTCTCTCCACTTTTCTTATTAAAGATAATCTTGAACGAACAGAAATGCTTATTTCCAAAATAAAACTTTATTAATAATAAATACAAGCTTTTTGCATTACTAACAAAGCTTTGATCTCTTTCATTTAGTTACACTTCGTTTCAACTTCCAAATAAAACTGAACAAAATGTACTTTCAGAATTCCAACAGAAGCACATCACTTAATTACTTAATTTTTGCTCGATCCTACAGTCTGTAGAAGCGTAGTATTCATAAATGGCTTTAATATTCCATTTTTAGTGGACATGAAACATCATCTACATAATTAAAAAGTTTTATACTTCCATTCATCATAAAAACTCTTTTTAGTAATTTATTTTAAAAAATCTACATGCGAGTTTAATAATTAAATAAAAACAGAAGCAAACTTTTTTCTCGTACTATACACCCAGTTATGGCTACGGCCTCATTTAATATTTCCACCATTTCGTTGCCAACTGTTCTGAAGAAGAACCTCAGATGTACAAAGACGATTGCTTTTCTAACCATATAAGCCGTTCAAAAGAGGCTTTACTCAACAAGCATCGTTCACTATAGGACAACACTTTCCAAATCCCTTCTAGCAAACAATTCCCCGTAAAACCCTTAATCAAAACAAATCCCGCTATAAATTATTTCAGTTTGAACTCTGACTTTTTGAGTAGGGTCCAAAAAGCCACTACTTCTTAAATTCCAAGGCAATTGTTCTACGAACTGGAAAATAATCCCTTAAAGAATTTAATTTACACCAAAACATTTTTTTTCTTGGGGAGGATCTCTGTGTAACGATGTTTTCAAAGAATGTTTGTACAAAACATAAAGCGTTTATAAAAATTCGTTACCGTATAAAAAGAGAAGCTTTTGGTTTATTAGAGCGTTAAAAATGTGTTTATGTTTCTTTTCGTGTTTCTTGAGATGTCAAATGCGTTACTTAAATAAAAACATCTTTCAAAAAGAGGTTTGGAAGGTTTTTTAAAACGATCGGAAAATCATTTTGAATTAAAATCAATTTCGGATATGACATAGTAGGTAAACTGTAAACTGTAAATGAGGACAGTAAAGTGAACCGAACGGAAATGTGGAATGTAAATACTAATCATTTTAAACGTTTCCTAGAATATAGGTCAAAACCACTAGTTGATAATTTTAAATTTATCTCGTACTCTCGATATCTTTTATGCAGTAGCGGCTAGTTGTTTTTATAAAGAAAGGGCAAATTAAAAAATTTCTTCGTTCTTAACAACGTAAAGTTAACAGTGATAAGTGTATAAAAATCTTTTAGTTTTTTCAAGATTTTTATGAAGTTCCCAACATGAGCAATTGTTTAAAAACAGACTTGTTAAGGTAGGAAAAGTTGTAATGTGCAACTTAGCTAGCACTAAACTCCTGAAGATTCCATAAATCCAAAAGTAGGAATCGAAGAAATCCTCTTACGTACTGCGTCTAGCTGCTAAGGTTGGACATTACTTTGATGCTCCCTTGTCCTTATTTCTCTTAATATTGTTCATTTTTTAGGCTTGATCTACAGATCTTCAGACTTTACTGCTCACAAAGGCTACTGATGCAAAGAAACAAGAATACCATTAAAATCCAAAATAAAAATATAAGAGAAATGGCTTTCTGATACTTTCTGATATTCATAAATCGAAAAAGATGTCTTAAGAGCTTTCAAACACAGAATATAAAAAAGTCACCTGAAATATTTACAAACTCATTTTCAGAACAAAATCAGAAAAACTTTTCTATAGTGGTTTGAAACTTTTAAAGCTAATCTAAGACTCATTTATTAGCAATGTCAAAGATTGTATTGAATGCAAGGGCTTCTGCTGCAGTAAATAGATAGAAGCTGATCTCACATTCTTAGCTGCATAGTTACGATAAAACAGTAATGGCGTGGCGGCAAATTGAACTTTGACATAAATCAAAATCTGTATTCTAGCTGTGGTAATTAATGCAAAGTATAAACAATCATAAGATGTTACGTATTCTCTGCTTATAGAAGACAAATGTCCCCAGCAAAAACCGGCCGGTCCATCCTCCAGAAACATCAAAACAGCTGTAGAAAAAAATTGGAAAAAGAATGCAGGCGATAATCCAGTAGAACCTAATCTTCCCCTCTCTGCACTGTTTGCAATATAGTCCTAGAATTTGCTATGACTATTTAATTCTTATGTTCTAGAGTCTGAGATTAAATCTATCTTTCTCGCATTGCTTAAGTTTTCATTTATCCATTTCAATGACCTTTCTCTCAAATGCCATCGTTGCTGCCCCCACTATGTTATCAATCTTACAGCCATTTAGCTCACTTTTACACTCTTTCGTCTCCACTTTTTGAGCAATGACAGTACATTTGTCCTTCCACTATTTAGAAGGCTCCCTAGCACCTTTATGTTATTGATCGAGGTTATCCTACAGCATTTTGTGATAGTTAGTAGAAAGAACCTCTGTAAAGCATTTATAAGCCTAAAACACTTCAGTATCATTTTGTCTAGTTCGCTAGATTTCAGTTGCGTATGTAGACATGGGCCTAATTCGCCTTAAGCATTCTCTTCAACTTTCATAACCCACGTCATGTAACCGCGCTAACTAATGTACAACTAAAAAATTCTTCTAAGACCTTTTACAGCGTTCAATCCACAAGAGTCCTTGCAACCCTGTTAAATGAGTGCCTTATCGTAAGCTACTTTCCAAAGGTCCGGAAAAACGAAAAGCTGCTGGTGATAATGATAAGTCGTCCGCATTATTCAAGTTTATCAAGCTAGTCATGCTAGCAAAACTAAAAAGACACTAGACCAAACAACAAAGTACACCACATCAACCAATATGGGTTTGTTAAAAGCAACAGTGCAGTCTAAGCAATACAGAAACCGATAAGCACAGTAGCAGACTCCCAGACAAATATTTAGCTGCAATTTCTGTAGATATTCGTAGCACGTTCGACAAGCTCTAGTAGCTTGACTTCAACAACTCAACCTACCATACAGAATAACAGCACAATATCCAACAAAAGGCTGTTTCCAATGCTCTATCAAACGACCTACATTACTTTCTTGAATGACAAATGCAAGAACAGCATACGTAGATGATGCAACTATTGTTTTTAGCGATAGGCGACAATTGGAGAAGTAACTGGAATTGGCCTCTAGACAGATAGAGCATTGGATTAATAGACAGATCCTCGACATATGTTACTGAAAGAAAAATTAAATTGAAATCCCAGAATCAGATTACAGAATGGAGCCATTAAAAGAATTACTCATACAAAATACCTAGAAGTGCACATAGATAGCAAGATGCGTTTTGGTTATCACATCCGCCAGACGACAGTTAAGGTCTCAACTACCCTACAAGCACTCAGACGACTGATCTATCCAAATAATATACGAAAGGGCCAGCAGGTATAGAATTGAAGTATGGAGACATCGATTATCAAGAGCCATCAAACCATCGTGCTTGCTTACCGTTCTGGAGTACTACCCGGCTAACCTCTTTCACATCTGATACTTCAAGAATAATCTGTTCTTATTAAATCAAGAATGAGAGCTAATATACATACGGAGACAAACTAGTGACCAAAGCCGTACAGCACAACCGCAATGGAAGATGCCAATACATTCACATCCTTGCCATCCCTATATAGCTGAACGAATGGAACAATTTAGATAAAAGCATGATAATATATGAATTCTTCTCAAATGCTCTATTCACTTAGACCAACAAGTCCCAAAATAGTCTCCAGTCTGTACACCATGCTCAGGACAAGTTCCAGACGCCGCTAGCTCCTAATCTGTCGGCACGCGTGCCAACGAAATACTCCTACTGTCACCACCTGATTGCTAGCAAAGGCTTGATTTGATGACAAAGCTCGCGCCATTGCTGCCCTATATATTTTGCTAGACCATTCATTACGAGTAGTATCTATAACGTAGGCCCAAGTGCCGTGAGGATATCCTCTCTCTACTACTAAAAAGCTTCATATAGTCTCTAATCCAATTCTGACGTTGACAGTTAGTGCAAAGCGTAAATAATCACAAGATATTATGTGCTTCTTGGCTTACAATACAAAAATATTTATATTTGTAGGGTTGTTGATTTTAGATCTAACTGTTTAACTAGATGCTATCGAGTTTCAGAAAAGTTGCTGGATATAATAAAATAAACCTTTCATAAGTTTGTCGATATTATTTTAAACTGACTTGTATATCCATAATTTAAATTCACACTCAATCCTCACCTGGAAATTGCTTTAGAGAAAATTACGCCCAAACGAGTACTACAGGTAAGTACAAGTAAGATTTAACTTCAAAGTTATTATTGATATCGCTGCAATGATTTTATTGGATATTCACCTTCACGCATACAAAACGATTAGATAAAAAAATACAAAGATAAAGCAAGATTGTGACGATACATAAATCAGCCAACAATTATAATTGCATAAACAAATTTAAAATATCAATCCAGTTGAATCATTAAAGATTTAATGAATAATAATCTACGCTCAGTATTTAATTATCCAAACCACTATGAATTAAGTCGTCAATGTTAGGTTTCCACTGGAATAAAGAAAAATGCCCAAAGCAATATCTTTCATCTCAAAATGCATTTACTCGATCATATCAGAAAATTTCTTAAATCCAATTCTTTTAGTTGACTGACCACTATTGATCTTTCTCTGAAATGAAACCATCTTCCAGCTTGAAGAAAATGAAATTTAAATCAAGAACATTTCAATCATTCACTTCTTTAAAAAATTGCCGCTACCTTTGGGAAATAAAATCACGGTAATATTGAAGTAAAGTTATGTTTAACAATGAGTTAGCAATTTCCTTTTTAGATGGTACTGGTTTGGAACGATGTTTATTTTTGATTATAATTCATACAAATATTTTGTGTGTAAGTTTCGCAATCTAAATATTTTTTGCCAAAAACCTTCTTTTATGTACAGTAGAACAAGCAAATATTTATAAATAATAGTCTGTTTATTATAATTTATAAATGGGTTGTTAAAGCGTTGAGGAAAATCGTTTTCGGTTTAGTTTATAGTGTTTCCTTCGTCATGGTGTAGCATTTTATTTTGATTACTTGTGTAACAATAAAAAGAGGATTCAACAAAAATATTTGATGTATGTATTTACTTTTAACGACGCCCACAACGAACAAAACAACAATAAAACTTTTATGGTAAAATACATCTAAGCAAGACATAAACGAAATGAACCCTCACAATTTTCAAAATTAGTTTTTGTTCACGCCTTCTACAATGAAATTTAATTAAAACTAGACTGATGAGCCTCTAGTTCTGAATTTGTTTCATTAAATCTACAAAATATATGAGGGTATGAATTATTTAAAATCAAACTGACAATAATTGTAAATGGAAACTAGGTCTGCACGATTAGTTAGACATAAAGTTGCAATTTCAGAAAATTTCTATTCTTGAATTATAAATACGTACGGTTCAATATCAAATCTATTATTTATTATATGCATGTTTTTGTATAATGATTGTTGAAGTCAAATCGGTCTGACTATTCCCATTATTTTTATCTGTGAATTGAATGGTTTATGGCAAAATATTACTCTATACAGGGTTATTCAAATTCGAGGCTCACCAGATCTAGGTATTTCTAAAATTGGTAGTTTTTTACAAGCCTAAATTACAAATTATTGAAGCATTCGCACAACCTTTTGACTTGAAACGCTAAGCTGGATCAAATCAAGTTTAGTTAAGTTCTATCGTTGCACATTGTGGTGAATGTGATATCTTGCTATAATATCTTAAATCAACGTGCACACTGAGAGTCCGGGAATTCAGAACATAATTCAATAGGAAAAATTAATTTGAAACTCACTTACTATTCTTATAATTTTACTGCACATACCCGCCGCTTCTCTGCCTAGGACGATCGGGAGAATCTCCCGATCAAGTTTATCCGTAGAGTGCAGCTGTATCTGTACCTAAAAGACTTCTACAAATATCTTTCACGGTCATCTCCAGCATCATCAGTTGCCACCAGTCCACTCAGCTGCCGTCGTTCATCAGGCATTGAGTAACACTTATTTAACAACAATATTTTGCTGAAGGTAGAAATCCTTGGTAGAAATCAACCATGGATATTTTATTATAATCATCATCATCCAATTAATTCAATCAGAATAGTTCGAATTTCACTATCAAACTACAACTACTGAGAAGGTATACACTTCTAATAAGGCATACACACATTATAATATCTAACCCACCGACTCAACCGTCTCAGTTACACGTTCAGGTATCCAATTACACATTGATACTGATAGCATTCACACAATCGTTGTACAATTTTAAACGACCGTTCAGTATTGTAACTGAACCGCAAACCCTATTTTTCCTCATAAACTTCCCTACTGTTTGAAACTGCCTAAATACAGCTCCCGCATTATTTTGGTTAGCTCTGAAAACGTGCTAGTACTTTTTGCACATTAATGCACAAGAGACACTAACGGTATCGCTGCCTTCGAGACGACCTCTAAAGCACCGTTCCTCCACTGCAGTCACTTGGGCTCAGAGGTTGTATGGGATGAACTGCTGGCACTGTTCAAAACTCACAGCTGCCAAAGTATGTAGTGTTATAATATTTAGCTTTAGATTAACTTAATTTTTACGGCTTTCATTACTATTTGCGTCTATCTATTCGACATTTTAGCAAGTACGAATAGAAAATATGAAATTCTCGATTGTATCCATATTTTAATCACATGACACCTAAAGGTGGTTTGTATGGAGAACTTGGAGCAATAATTTTAAACAAACAAAAGGATCAGTTAAATGCGAATAAACCTCTTCATTTTTTGAATTTCAGAAATTGGAACGTACAATTACCTGCAGCTAATAATAAAAAGGGATGCAAATGGAAGCACTGAACGCCTTTGACATCTGGTACAAAAATTAGCAGAAATTGGCAGTTGCTCTAATTGAACTAGACTAAGAAGAATGTACGCCGTAGGTTTCTTTCTTATTAGTGACCTGTGAAGCTGATATAGTCAGGCTGAACGTAATATCAGTACGAACAAGTAGATATAATTGTAATATTTTGTTTATGCTTGTTTATACTGTCCTTTGCTTGGCGACAATCATTGCCTCTTGACTAACTTCCTTTTCGGGTACCATGAGTTCATGCCTACAAGTCATCAGAAAGAGTTTTGTCGCCTCCAAGTCTAGCAGCCCAGATGAAGTTTACCTCTTTTTGTTCTAGAGAGCTTTCTCAAAGTATTTGCACATTCCTAAACAAGAGAATTTCGCTTTCTGTAATCTCAAGCCTGCGTTTATCAGAATTTAACAAAGATTGGACTCAACACTAAAAATAATTAATTACACGTCACTGAAGTTCTTTATTATACAGAGGAATCCAAAAACTTGTGTTGCAGGCCTGTTATCGAATTTGTAAATAAGACGTCAACTTACGAGGTATGTGAAAAAAGTAATGAAACTGATTTCCTACTAACCAAAGTTTTTATTTTTTTCAAACAACAATGTTATCCCCTTCAAAGTAGTTCCCTTGGCCAGCTATACACCGGCGGAGTCGTTATTCCCACTCTTGGTAGCAGCGCTGGAAGTCTTCAACTGGTATGGCTTTTAACTGGTCGGTCACAGTCTTTTAAATGTTCTTCAGAGTTCCAAAATGACGTCCTGTTAGGACATGTTTCAATTTCGGGAAAAGGAAAAAGTCACAAGGACTCAAATCAGGTGAATAGGGGGGGATGAGGAACAACAGTAATGCGTTTTGAGGGCAAAAATTCACTGATGGAAATTGCTGTGTGACACGGAGCATTGTCATGATGTTTGTCAAAATTTGATACACGGTGAAAGTGTTTAAATTTAACTGTTCACTCATCATCCTTATTGTTAAACGACGGTCTGATCTCACAAGAGCCCTCACACGTTTAACGTTTTCGTCAGTTTTTGAAGTTGAAGGTCTCCCTGAGCGAGGTTCATCTTCAACGTGTTCTCGGCCGTCCAAAAACGATTTGTGCCAACGAAAAACTTGTGCTCTTGATAAGCACTGTTCCCCATAGACCTGTTTCAACTTTTCAAAAGTCACACTCGCGGATTCACCAAGTTTAACACAAAACTTTATTGCACAACGTTGCTCTAAATTCCGAAGCTCCATTTTTGTAACACACAACAAAAACACAACTTCACTGATGGCGCTGTCAAAAATAATGTGTTAGCTGTACGGAGTTGTAACTCGGACTGAGGAAGTGGAAGCGATAAACAAACCGGTTTAGCACAGGCCGGTAGACACAACGTTGCCAGATCTCCCGCAGTGTTGCCAGTCTCAGTACTTTTCTCACACATCTCGTATATAGTTTAATTTGTTACATGATAGAACCAATCGTATAAGTTTGTAAAACTAACAGAAACAGAGATTTCTCACCAAGTACAATTGTTAAAGGAGAATATCAGTAACCAGCTATTATTCTTAATTAGTTAAGTGATAAAAGAAAATTTTAAACAGCCTAATAAATAAGTTTCAACAAAAAAACGATAGATTCTACTTTCGTATTTAAACACTAGACGCCACTATTGTCAATTTCCATAATCTTTAGAAATTTCGATCCATTCTCACAAATTTTAATTAAGTATTTAAATTTTATTTCTAATACAATTTCAAAACAAAGATGACAATCAAGTTAAGCGACACAATATTTTTTGTGCATGCCATTAGAGAAAGCTGTTGACGACTGCGACAATAGAATAGATAAAATCCAACATAAATGCTAGAATTCTTAAGGATTAGTAATAATGAGAAAAACAACCCTGCGATAGTTTCTTTCTTATCAATCAATTAATGTGTGATATTCTATTGTTTGGATTCTACGATTTTCTCTTAAACGAGCTTCCTTCAGTTTCATAAGGAAAATTAGCTTCGAAGTAGATGAAATTGATCTTCAGGTCTATATTTTATTCAATCAGTACTAGTCTACCTTCTCAATATTAACATGAAATTTGCTTCTGTGTAATTTAATACGTTAATATAATATTGAATCACTTCATGAAACTCAATTTACTCAAATTCCCTTGAGGAGATAAATACATTTATATAATCTACGCCTACTAAAATCTTTTTTTAGTCGTATTTTAAATCATAATCACAAAAATACGATCTTATTTTTGATTTAGTTCTTTTCTAAATTACAATTACATAAATTGCAATAAATCTGCCAATAATTCCACATTAATACCCTCATCTTGGCAATTTCCCAATTTTATAACAATTACAATATTTATAACTTACATCAAGTCCATTAGCAGCTTGAACTTTGACTTTCTGAGAAAAGAACCAACCTAATCCCACTATCTGTAATAGTAACGTAATTGCTTGACCAACTGGAAAAGCTCGCAGATAACCTTATTTCCTAAAAGAAAAGTGAGCGAGATTTTCCCTTTAAAAAAATACCGAAAGCTTTCTTCTATACCGAAAAAGAATTAGCGCCTTTTGTTTAAACAATTATTCTTCTTTTCGGGTTAATTTAATTCCGAAGTAAATAAAAACCATGACTTTTAGTTAAACGGGCAGGAAAACTTTTTGTAGGAGCTTTACACAAAACCATCCTAACCAAACAAATTCTATATTTTCAACTAAGCCCTATTAAAACTTTTCAAAACTTCTCCCAATCCTTGGCTGCCGGACTTTCCGACCTCGTTATTTTCGTTTTAACGAATTTAACAGTGCGTAGGTATTTCTTTCAATCGACACCTGCAGAAAAAAGAATTAAGTACAACGTAATAAATTGTTATTGTTCACAATATTTTGAATGTATTATACGAAGATGTTTTAAACTGTTGGTTGCGAAATATACAACAATGACTAGCCGCTTCAATTCATCACATATTCAATGTGGACGTAGCGTGTTGCAGTATCATTATTTGATACAGTGACGGCCCGATTGTAACATGAGTATAATATATTTTGTTCCATTGATAAGTGCAATGCGGAAAGCTTTGCTTAGGCTCATGTTTGAAACCACGGTTTCGTGATTTTAGCTGGTGTGTGCTGTTTCTGAATAATTGTTTATCGATTTGAATGCAGTTGTAGTTCGCACTAACATAAAATACCTAGCACCTAGCATATAAATATAAAATTTGATAATTAACATCAACGATCTTGAAGATTATTAAACAACAATTAAATTTTAATTACTCTTTAAATGCTGCATTTACATGTGGGTGAACAATTCTATTGTCTATTTATATCAAAACGTACACAATTGTCATTAAGCCGATATTTCTAAAACTGAAATTACCATGTAGTATTTAGGGTTTAAGTGAAAGTTAAACTTGTTACGTAGGCAGTTGTAGGTCGTCCATTTATCAATTTCATATTAGTAATAAATGTTCTAGAATTAATTTTATTAAAATCAGAAAATTCTAATGGCCGCTCATGTTATAAATAATACAGTTTGGGAATCGAAATGAAAATAATATAGGTGTGCATTCTTAACCATAAAGAAATACACCGAAGAGTAAAACAATTCCAGCTTTAACCGTTACACAAGTACAATTAGATTTAATTAACCAATGACATTACAGATTATCAAAAGTAGACAAACCATGCAGGTTCTGCCTCAATTTCTCGACATTTAAGTTAGGATTAAACTTCTACAGAAAGAATTTAACTTTAACAATGCATGTATATCCATTTAGAGAATCAAAAGACACCTGCAGAAGGCCTCTTTGACGCCAAACGTTCGTGCTACTCTCCGACAGCGTACCAATCGACAGTATCACAACCCAAACCCAATTTCCCTAAATCATCTGAAGAACATTGATCCTGCGCAAGCGTGAGTGAATTAATTAAAAAATAAACTTTTAACTACTACTAACCTAACAACACCCTCGGTACGCCCCTGCGCTAGATTGGCGTAAAATTCATTAAACAAATTAACGTTTAACTCCTTCTAACTTAACCACACTCTCGCTACGCCGCCGCGCAAGATTGGGATGGAATTCATTAACAAGATTAACGTTTAACTCCTTCTAACTTAGCAACACCCTCGCTTGGGGCGAAATTCATTAAAAAGATCAACGTTTAACTCCTCCTAACCTACATTTTAGCCCAAATTATTGTCACATTAGTGTTTATTAAAGTGTACGAAATATGAACAGAAATCATAAAAATATTCAAATCTCCTCAAACAGTAATTACCGTAGAATATTTTTAGAACCTAAAATTGTTTTTAATGAAGACCAATCATTTAATTTTTATAATAATAGAATATGGTAAAAGATTATGAAAGGAGCTAATCTGACAGGACGTGAAGTTTCAAAAGTACGAAATTCTGCTTTTGTTATGATTTGAACCTAAATAGCATCAAATGGTAAGTTGAGATCGACCAAGAAGCTTACTGTTGTGATGTTCTACAGGATTTTCTTCTTTAGTGGTGTCAACAGCACTTTAATGAATAACGATAGATGTTTCAACAACATTGAGTTTCTTTTTGCAAAGATCGATCTGTGTAACAGTGGTGGCGAAACAATATCCCAGCTTGTATTAGCACGGAGAATTGGGCGCTTTACTCTTTGATTGCTTCAAGGGAAAATATAAACGTTGATATAGTACGGAGTAACGTGGAACAGCTTTCAAGACGTTTAACCCATTAATGCCATACCCATGGGTCAATAACAATCCAATCTAGTTTCAAAGTTGGTACATTCTCCATAGCAATATAAGCGTACGTGCATGTTTATATTTGGCACCATCTCTCCGTTACTTAATTTCCGCGGACAACTTGTGTTTAGTGTTTAGAATTGATGTTTGTTTTTAGAGAAAGTTTTTTTTCTGAACGTGGCATCACTTCTCGAATGAGTGACTAAATTTTGTTGTGTTTATGTATTTTATTACGCTAATTATGTAAAATTATATTTGTTCAACCACCACAATAATTTTCTCTTCAAAGTTTACTCAACTTATATGAATACATAACCTATAAGTTATATGGGTTGTTATCGAACCGCATGCACTTCACAAATCCATTTTTCACCAAAACACAGTTTGTGAATACGTTTCAGGAAACGACCTCCATCTACCGCTGAAATTTTAGAAATAATGGAAAATTTAAAAGAAACAGATACTATTTGAGAAGAAACTAATAACCCTGACAATTTAAATCACAATCAACTGGCAGCTGAAGGTGAATTTTACTTCGAAGAAAATGAGTGGAATCAGTTGAGCAATAGAGAGAAGATGATGACATATCACTAACAATTTTAGAAGTCTCGAATGACTGAATATGTAAAAACGAAATGGAGAGAAGACGATGTTCAGGCAAACTCAGGAGGAAATTTTACTCAGTTACTTCCGGCATTATCTCAGAAAATCATCCACTAGAGTTGTTTCAATTTATGTTGTGCCCTGAGATTGTTGAAGATCTTATATAGTATTCGTGCATGTATGCAGGTAAACAGAGAAAACCCAGCTTTGAATTATTACTGATGAAATGTATGTGTTCATCGGAAATCTTCTTCTGAGTGGATATGCCGCTTTACCGAAAAGACAAATGTACTAGAAAGATAATGAAGATGTGCATAACCAATTAGTAGCAAAATCATAGCGAAGAAACAGATTTGAAAAAATTTGTAGGGTTTTTCATGCCGCTGATGACGATAATCTCCCTGAAAATGATAAACTCGGAAAAATTCGTCCTCTCATAGATGCAATAAATAGACACCAATTGAGCCTAATGTGTCTATAGATGAGGCAATGATACCATATTATGGCAGACACGGATGCAAACAGTGCATCAAGGGCAAACCTATCCGTTCTGGATACAAGGCGTGGGTGACTGATTTAAAGTTAGGGTACTCTTGGCAGTTCGAAATCTACCAGGGACGAAAAACTACCGTAGAAAACAAACCGTGGGTCCTGATGAATCTGTAGTTTTCAACTTTGTAAAGCTTTTGCAGCAACATTATTCAGATCAAAAATTTTCTTTTTATTTTGATAATTTTTTTTCGTCTGCGAAATTGATTGGAAATCTAGGTGATGGATTTGGATATTGTGTCAAAGAGAAGATAAGGTCAAAATTGTCCAACCGTCAATTATAAAATTTTACAACTACTACCTGGGAGATGTAGATCAATTAGATGATCATATCTCAAACTATAGAATCGCAATGCGAGGGAAAAAATGGTATACACCAACTATTTACTGGATCATTAATGTACATACGTGCTACAAACGCTTGGATTCTTGCTCGTCAGTGTGGATATATCAAAGACAATTTGGAATTTAGACGGGACATTGCAAGAGCGTGAACAGTTATACAGTATCCATTGCATAGCCTTCTTAGTTAGGTCTCAGGAAAGTCGGAAGTCGTCTGTCTTGTTGTTGTCGTTTTGTATTAGATTTGTGCTTGGTGAATGTAGATAATCTAAATAAAGTGTTTACTGATTTAAGTTAATAATAACAAATTTCTGCAAGTATTCTACATTTAAATTTTGAGCGTAAAGTTACTATTACTATAAACATTAATTTTTAATTATAAGGACAAAAATAGATTCTTGAGTTCTTGTTAATCTTTTATCATTCTCTTGCTGGGTAGAATACAATTGTATGTTTCAGGTAGTTTATATGATGGTAAAATAGTAGTATCAGGTAGGTTCAAACTACACCGGTTTCACTGTAGCCAGCGCGGGATGTTTTTATTACGCTTGTAATTAACTCTTTATTAAGTTAATCAGAAAATTTAAATTACCTGAGTTGTAGTTTTTCAAATTTCGAACTCAAGGGTATCAAGTTGGTTTATTCAGATCGACAACTTGGTTATAAGAATTTCAACCAATTTTAATGTCTCAAAGTATTTGTATTATGTATTATAATCAATTAATAAAAAACAAAAACATTAAAAAGCACATCAATAAAATTCACTTACATCATCAACATCAACATCACTATCCCTAATTCACTTAATTAATGGTTTGAGGTTATACGTTTTATCAGCACTGTTTTTGCTTTTTATAGACCAATTATAGTTTCTAGCCTTTAGATAAAACGTGACAATGAAATAAATCCCATGAATAAAGAAGTATACAAAAACAATTCATTTCTGTGGTAAACATTTTAATGATTATTATTAGCACTACTATTAATATCCACTCAAAGAAACACTAAAAACCAGTTGTTTATAAATAAAAAATAAGTTAAATTGAAATTTAAATTGTCGAACTAAAAAAAGGTATGTTTATGTTGGACAAGTTTGTTTACACTTAGAATTCGATATTGAAAACAATTTAATCTCAACGTATAGCTTCGCCATCATTAATAAAATATCTACATTTGATAAGCTGTTAAAGTACTTATTTTCTAAAAAAACCGTTTTATCAGATTATAAAATACAAATTCTAATTAGTATAAATGTCCAACACACGACTGCATTGCGTGACATAATTAAACAAATAAAAGTTAATCATCTGCAATTAAAATTTAAAAAAATGTACATTGCTTCGTCCTTCTAAGATTATGTTCAAGTATGTGCATGTCGAATGTTGTTTTACTAGGAATAATTATTATTAGAATTAGTTAGAATAATAAAACTTAATAACATTTTGTTACAGATAAGTAAATTTAAAAAGCTGATTATATAATTGAAATTATTTTCCAAAATTATTATTAAAATCGAGTTACTCAATAAAAATAAATCTTAATGAAACGTGATGATAAATGCCCCTTTGTTCAAATCCCCTCCTATAACGATTTATTATTATGCTAAAAATAACTTTCACATTTTCCTTCTATGTTACATTTTTAACTAAAAATAGAACTTTGTGTATAACAAATGGGAGCAATCGAGGGAAGAAGTTGACTATACATTTCTATATTGTATTACAAATTCTGGATGTCGCATTTTTCAGCGTTTCTCTTTTGTTAGCCTACTCGAAAGGTTTATATTTTAATACGAAACAATCCAGATGAAAAATTATTAGTCAAACAGTGAACGTATAAAAAAGGGTTTCTAGACATCATTTATTTATTTATTTATTTATTCCATCGCTAACAGTAAAACTAACTGATAATTTATCAGCAAGCAATATATTTGCAACTAATTTAAAAATATACTAATATTAACTAAAGCTCTATTGCTTTATCTATCATCATCATATAATGAACGGTATCATTTAGCCGTGACACCCAACGTAATGTATTTGATAATAAAGGAGCAAGTAAAGCCTACGTAGTTAATCTTGAAATTTTCTTTTATATTTATGGGGTAATTAACCTTAATTAAATAATATTAAATAATAACCAAATAATGCTAAATTAAAATGTATTTAATAAAATTTACAGAATCTTCACATTTTGTTATTATTAGCAAGTGAGCATTTCTTGATAAATAATGATAATGTAATCAATCAATGAGTCAATTTAAAACATAATTTTCTGCTAAACTACAATTTATATCAATGTTTATTATATCCATTACGATAAAAATACACCACACAAAATGTAAACAACTCAAATGAATGATTACTTCTTGTTTTAAAAAGGAAAAACCAAGAAATTGCGTATTAAGTAGTAAATTAAATTTGTCCTATCGCAAAAAGCATTTCTAAAAATTTCTAGCGTGTTGTGTGCAAAACAAACTCTTACATACAGTACTAATAGTAGATAATATTTTTAAATAATCGCAACGAAATATTTTTTACTACTTACTTCTCTTGGCAGCGCTTTCATTCCGATTTTTGACAAACACCTCTTCAACAGTCGCTTGCCAAAAAATATGTAGTAAAGCTGCTATTTAGATTAAGTTTAAAGCGAAATTTTCAATTATCCATACGCTGCACAGGTGATCGCATTCTTTTTTTAACTGTCATTTTTTACACAACATCCCGACAGATCAAAACAAACATCAAAAGCATGTCCATGATATATAAAATAATCTGCTAATAAGCTACACCTGTGGAGAACTATTATTTTACTTTAATTACATTTTACTTGAATATTTCTCAATCTGACTAATGAAAACGATTTAGGAGTTTATTAGTCGATAGTTTATGATATATGTATCATGAATGTTATTTACGTCTAATATTAGGTCTAAATAAAATAAAAAACCAGGCACGACTGGATTTCTAAAAGTAACTGTTGATAACATTTGGTAGAAAAAACTGACAACCACAAATCCGCTGAAAATATTACTCAAAAGTAAAAAGATGATATTAAGTACATTTGGCTTTTATTGTAATAAAAAATTGTAAATTTATTTTAGTTGAAGTTCACAAGAATGGCAGTCATAATAACAGTTACGATCGCCTGTAATAATGATATCTGACAAGTTACCTCCTCTGAGTACGTGGCATAACAGCATTCTTTTACCAAAATTCTCCGTAACATTTTGGCATAGTTGTGGTGCAATTTTTGCTTGGCTTCCATGATGTTCTCTTTAAGAGCGTTGATTGCTTGCCGATCGTTGGCGTAAACCTTCTCTTTCAAATAACCATTAAGGAAGAAGTCCATTGGTGTTAAATCACAAGATGTGGGTGGCCAATTGACATTGCCTCTTCGAGAAATTGTTTTCTCACCAAAAGGCTGGCGCAGAACAGCGATTGTTGAAATTACTGGTCTGGACGTTCATTCCTTCCAATTCATCCTCTAAAAAGTTAGTTATCATGGTTCGAGAACGAGCTCCAGTAAGTGTAACGGCATTTCCGGCTTTATTTTGAAAAAAATATGGACCGATCATTACACATTACTAAACCGGAACATTTATACTTCCATTATCAATAAAAATATTTTAACAATCAAAGTCAGTTCTGTGTTTTATTACAAATATAAAAGTAACACTCAAAAATGGACACCCATTACTAAGGAAAACTTCACAAGTTGCACACATAAATTTCGTTTTTTTTTTCGGGCACTTACTGTATTTACACTTCACTGAATCTTTGAAATTAGAAGCCAATTGGGAAAGATGGTGACGTTTTCTTTTTGTAATGGCTAGTGTAGTAACTGGCAATGGTGAAAGTATTCGGCTACTTGAATTTTAAAGTCCAAAAATTGTAGAATGTCTTTAGGACAATTGGCTAACTTTTTTCTGTCTTCACGATATCCACGAATTCGCTATTGCCAGATCAATAAAGTGTAAAATGGATTTTATACTTTACTTCGTGGTCCGTGTAGTAATGCGGTAGTAGCTAATCATTCTATCAATAAGGTTAATGCCTCCCATAGAATCATTCTAACATTTGACGATATTAGGTCTACGGACATTAATATATTTTTTATCTTTCTTGTAGCACACACAAAATTCTTTAAACCTTCTGGATTTTGTTTATTCGACATAAATTGGTCGACTCCACAAATTCCGGTAAATGGTATCATCTACATGGTATCGTCGACTGCAACAGTTGTAACGCCGTTCTAATGAGACTGCATTTGACTGCATTCAACAATGGTCTAATTTTCTAAAGTTTATCTTTCTTATCCGGAACGTCATTATCAACAACAACTTTCAAGTGACTTCTAATAGAAAAATATGTGTCGCGACTCATGCTTTTAATTACGCAATTTACATGTGCTGTTTTGGCCCAAAACATTTTAATTCGGGTATATCTTAGACATGGAATTGAAGTTGTAATTCCAGTAAAATTCGTGCACGAGCAGATATTCCCAAAATCTTTATGTTAAAGGTACATTGAAAGTAATCATTTACCTTCCAACTTTTTCGGTTGGCAGTTGTGTCAGCAGCAACTTCCACTTCAAAAGTTGATAAAATAGAAGCATCTTTTTCCCCCCAAACCTTTTCCCCCAACACGCGATCGAAGAATACTTAGGAGATATTTAATTTGAGATCAAAATCTTCTTGAGATTTGGATTTACCATTATTTGCATCCTGACATTTTTTTGAATTAGACGAGTTTTCGATTTTATTTTGTGAATCATTTTCATCGTCTAAAAAACCTTCGAATTCTGAATCATCAGCTTCTAATAGTGAAAGTAACTTATCATCGTTTTCTCCAGGTCGTAACGACCGTTTAGAACCAAAAATTGCTATAAAAGAATTGTAAATAACTTTTTGAGATTAAGGCCAAAGTTTAGACATGAAGACCAAATGTTCAATCAGATGGACATAAAATACTTTTTGCACGGCAATAAGATCTACTGAAGTGGATGATGACCTAATTTGACGTTTATTGTTTCAGAGCTTTTATAATATTTTATGTCTCGTAGCACTGAAGAACAAGTATGAAGACCTTTGGCTACATGTAAAAGTTCAGGCACACTCTTTTTTGGACGTTTTTTAAACAACCATGAGTATATTAGTCAATAAATCTTCCATTCCGACGTTTTTGTGTTCTTTAAAAAATGGCTGGAATATTTCTAATTTTGATCAAAAGTAAACAAATTTTTGTTAGGGGTCTTCTAAGTATAAGTGAAAAGAATTTAAATTGGGTAATTAAGGACATCATGATATATACATCATTCAATACAAAAATTGTCTAGAAATTCCTTTTTTAGCTGACTGATATGAGCTGGTGTGACATCATACCTGTCTAGGTATGCCTCTAAACTTTTAGTGGAGTCATTTTCTACAAAATCTCCACAACAATTATTCCTGACATCAAACTTGGTTTCTAGTTTTAATGATAACATATGGCTTTTTATCTGGTCAAAAGTGGATTGTAAAGGTTGTTTGTTAAATTTCTTGTAAAAAGTTACATATCCATAAAATCCAAAACAAAATTCTTTCCCGGGAAAATAGTTCCGTCAGTTCTTCAAACTTTTACTAATAAAAGGGATATCTTTGGACAAATTTGCTCAACAAAAAGACAAGAATAAGTTTTTCTGTAGAATGCACCAATAGGAAAGATGTAGCGTCAAAGGAATTCTAGACCATTAGAGAAAAACAAACAAAAGAGAAGTCTCAACGGTCCGACCTTATCTTATCGAGCAGAATAAAAAAAACCTGTTTTTATGAAGAAAAGAAAATTAAACCTGCATATTATCTTTCTGATAAAGACAAGAACCCTACAAACAAAAGAAACGTACTATTAACTTTTTGAACATCCAGTGTTTTGTTCAACAATAGAATCTAATAAAGGAATATTCAAAGTGGAAGTTTTGCATTTATGAAATATAATTAAACAAATGCAATGATAATTAGAAAACACGTAAAACAAATTCTAATAAAGATTCTTACTTCTATCCTAGAACAAAAGAAGGCAAGGATAAGCCCAAAATTAATAACTAGAGGTGGTCTAAATAAGAACAAATAGTCACCATACAGCTAACAAAGAAAGGAATTTTCTAGCAAAGCCTATCTATCAATCCAGACAACTGATTGCTGCCGACAATAGGAAACCACATTGATATAAATTAAGTCGCGTATTAATAAATTCCGAAATCAAGGCTAATTAAACTTAAAATTAGATAAACGATAAAAAAATAAAATAGAAAAATTAGAACCAGAACAATTTTACCTAAAACGTGCAAAGAGAACAAAGATAAGGTTAAAAAACCAACCCTGTAATTCTTTTCCAAACAAACAAAAATAAATGAGCAGGGTATTTACTTTGCGCGCTTAGGGCTAATTCAAAGCAATAATTAAATATCTACAGATCTTTTAATTAATGAAGGTGAACAGTTAGAGAACCAAGATAACAATTGCTACCAACGGGAGTCAAGAGATAACATCATGCAGTAGAAAAATGGCGAAATCGAATCCACATTGTGTGATGATTGATGAGGAATATCCTGATTTGGAAATTGACAATTGCATTTATGTTATATGACATCAAAAATATAAGTCCCAAACCAAAACCGAATAAAGTACGACTCGTTTTCTCATCTCTCGATCTAATTTTATCTTTGCTGTCATACAGTAAACAAACGTGACTTTTTCAATTTAAGTTCAATTTAAGACTGGAAGTATTTTTTATCGACTCGTACTATGCATACTAGCATCCCCAAATCTACCGTCTGCAGTTCCCAATGATCAAGTTTTCAATGTAAAACGTTTTAGTCTTCTAAATAGAAAAGTATACATCAGAAATTTAATTTTTCTGCAGAATGGCTTAACCAAAGCAAAATTGTAAATTGGAAAACTAAATAAATACATCCTCTTGACTTGGCTGTCGTGGTACATAACTCAGATCAACACAAAAGTTACTAAGAGCTCCTTGTGGAATTTGAGCAGGTGATTGAATTTATGTTTATTGAATTTACCAAATATTAAGAGAACAGTTGAATGGAAACTTGACAGAAACATCTACATACGGTACCAAGAAAACGGTAGGAAACGCCCCAGTAGTTTTGCATTGTGAACCCAAAATTCTGCATTTGTTCCTTTAATTAAGAAATTAAGCTCCCAACAACTATTTTTTATTAAGTTACAAAATAGTGAGTTTAGTAAGAAGATACTTAAATGGAGATTTTACTAGTAATAACAATCATCTTTGGATTCTTTTGTCTCGGCAACTAACATGAAAATCAATCGGTGAGATAAGAAATGTTTTATATATTTTTTTCGAATACCGCAATGGTATTGAGCGTTTAACTGGAGTCATTTTTAACCTAATTTGAATCATATTGTACTAATATAAATACCTTAGATCATTGTCCATCTAATAAACTACTCAAAAAAATTAAGGGATCAAGTTTTATTTCACCTCTAAGCTTTTACCAAGTGACATTTCTGTAGTCAAAATAACCTTAATTTTGAGAAAAGAATTACTTTAAGTGAATTATTGTAAAATAAAAGTGATAATTATTGATTTCACGAATTTAGTGTTTTGCTGTAAAATACTGCCTTCACCTTGCAACAGTGCCTAAGAATTAAATAAAATATGAAAAGACATTTAACACCATTGGAGGTCCGGGAAAGTGACCTAAGATCCAGACCTCCAGCCAAAGTGATGACAAACGAGCAAGAATGCAATTTGCCCAGAAACATCGTAATTGGCAAATTCGTCACTGGAGAAAGATCTTGTTTATCGATGAGTCTAGATTTACACTTTCAACTAATGATGGACGAGTTTGAGTGTGGAGACGACCAGAGGAACGATTTCTACGCACTGACTAGCACGTAGTTTAGATATAAACCCAATAGAACATCTTTGGCATCAGCTGGACAGATGCGTTAGAAGACGTCAGAACCCTCCTGTTGCACTGCAGGAACTGAAAGATGCTCTTTTAGAAGCATGGGGGCAAATTCCGCAAGATAATATCCACAGAGTTATTCGCAGTATGGCAAGGCGCTGTGAGGCTTTAATTGAAACTAGAGGAGGTCCAACCAGATATTAAACCTCCTAAAGTCAAAATAAGAAGCTGCAGTAGGTTAATGAACAATCATTTTTGACTTAGTTTTTAGGAGTAGTTTACTTTTTTCAAGATTTTTTGAAAGATTTGTTGCCGTTTCTTTTGTTGCTTTTAAACTTGTGTTAATAAAGATTCTTTGTTTTATATTAATAATTGAAATGTCAATGCATTGACTAGTCTTATGAAATAGCTATTTTGATTATCAATTTATTGTCAGTGTTCGGTGGTATTAAAGCAATTTTTAGTCGATAATATACAATTAATATTGTTGATTATTAATTATGTACAGAAAATACCTAGTTGAATTAGGAAAATAAAACTTTTTGGAATTGGGTTATGTGTCTTTCTTTTTTAATAAAAGCCAGGGTGTATTTACTTTATGTA
Organism: Ignelater luminosus; assembly: GCA_011009095.1. Classification (NCBI taxonomy): domain Eukaryota; kingdom Metazoa; phylum Arthropoda; class Insecta; order Coleoptera; family Elateridae; genus Ignelater; species Ignelater luminosus. Next base: position 26,627 of record VTPC01001214.1, read on the forward strand.
ATTTCCCTAACGTATTGAATTTTAATCTCTCCAGATCTGGCTAATACACAGGCTTAAGTTCTTTCTTTATCTCAAATCTAGTTAAGACTGTCGAGACAGCCATCTAACTTTGCAGCCAAATAATAAGCATGAGTCTCTTTGCTTAATGAGTTGCCGATTTTTTTTAATAAAAAGAATTCATGGGCTTAGTCGTCAGATACAAAGAAGTTTTAGTTCAAAAACCAGATTTCCGAAACGGAACGTTAAATTTAAAACAGTCCGAGTGTTTTCAGACTCTTTGTCTTTTCTGTTTTGCTTTTAATTTCTGTTATTTGTCAAATTTACATAATGAACATTTGATTATAAATGCAACTTAATAATATTATATGTGCAGATTCCTATTTATTCATATTGAAAATACCTAATCTTTTTCCATTTCCGTCAGATTTTGAACTTGCCAGGAAATTATGAACATTTTCTCAGGAAATCTTCAGCCTACACTCAAATATAACCCCGTTGCCACTAGTTTCGAACCCAGAAATTTGTAAAGTAAATATAAACAGCGCTTGGCGGTGGTTCAGAGTGGCATGAAAAATAAATAATATTCTCTTTCTAAATATTTATGTTACTCTACACAAAACTTTATTAAAAGAAATGTATAACATTTTGTTATTATATAACCAACACACAAAAAACCGTTTACAGCAAAATTTATATTAATTTTTATGAAAAGCGTGCTGCGTATACATTATTATTCTGTTTCACCGTAAAACACGAAAATGTTAGTTTTTCATGGGAACTTCAACCCGAAATTGATTTACAAAATTGTTGTTTGGCAAATGACTTTTTGGTTAGCGTATTTAAAATGGCATGACATTAAATATCAATCAACACAGAAAAAAATAGTACACACAAAGTTTAGCTTATAGTTCCTTTGAAACGCAAGTCCTATTGAGGGTAACTGATTAGATTATCATCGATGTTGATGTCCTGAAGTAACATTTTCGTCGTAGTTAGTTAGTTCGAAGTCTAATAGCAGAAAGTTCAGGAAGTACAGCTTGACAATTAAGTTGGTTTAGAATTTAAGGGGGTCAAGTTTAGTTAGTTGTGTAGTGTATTACTACAGAATGTGTAGCTCAGAATGTTATACAATAATATTATTATTAAAAATTAAAAATCTAGTCATGTGAAACAATTAAAATTTTAAGAGCATCTAACTGTTTCTCAGTGTATATTGTTAATTTTAGTTTGTTTGAAAGTATGTATAACAAATCAGTTTGAGCCATCATCGTTAGAAATATCAATCTTTTATCCTTTTTTACAGTGCGTTCAAAAATACTCAGCTAGTTCTGTGTAAAGCAAAAAATTATTTCTTTTAGACCTTCTTTGAGTCAGCTCAGATATGCAGTCTATAATTTCTTGATTCTCAGTCGAACATATTTTGTACGTAATCGTTCAAAAAAAATATTAAATTTAGGCAAAATCAATAAAACAATTACATAAGAAAAACAAAAAACCATTTAATGGAAAAAATGAAACTTACATTAGTCTGTTATTCAAAGTATAATGTTGATACGACTTATTCCACTCAGAACCAGTTCCTTAATGATTAATGACTCTCAAAGTCTTTAAGAAGTCTGGAAGTATCTTCCCGCAATTCTATTTGAACCATAGATGGTAGGAAAAATTTGATAAAAAACTAAAAAGTCAAAATCAATGCATGATTTAAAATTAAGTTATTCAGGGGACAGAAACCTGTTCACAACAAATTATTGTGGCGTATTATCTCTAGACATTTGGACATTTATGGGTCCGATTCAATACTTTACTGAAATGGTCACAACTGATAGAACTTGTTTGTAAGGATTCGACTTGACAAATAAAGTGTACTCACATTAAAGTTGTCATTACAAAACTAGAGCCACATGGATGTTCGACTAAATCAAGCCTTTAAGCACAGTAACTAAAATAAAGAGTGGTAAAAGGTTACAAACCTGCAGATAAGTGATAGTTTTATTGTAATTTTAACGATTTTTGGTCAAAATGAAAAAAGCTATATTTTCCAGAGAATATAATAATAAGCTGTTCTGGAATGTAGGGGGGGGGGTTGTACAGCTTGATTTGCTCAAGGTGAAATGTATGGAAGGTCACTTACAGAAATTCCAAGAAATTATTCAGTCATTTTCAAATGCTGGGCATTATTTTAACAAATCTTCTGTCATTATCTAATAACTGAAAAAACATCAATTTTTCTTAAATATTACAAATCAAAACACAGACGTGCTTTTCTTAAAAACTAGAATTTTCATTTTCCCAAAATGAGCAAGCAACATGGAAGATCACATTTGAAACATAATTTGTATAGACACACTTTTAATAATGAGAATGACCTACAATTTGCATTTTAGTCTTCTGCTGACGAAGTATTTATCATCATCGTCAGTATCATCTCAAAGTTACTCTCCGACCACAAGCCTTCTTTTTGTGCGCTTCATCATTTCCAGCAGTTTTCATTGTGTGGATTTATACTACAGAGTCAAAGTAGCTGCTTTCGTGCAATGGTGAGCATGGAATATGTACGTAGAATTATAATTGTGCCTACTATGATGGTAGGTGTCAGTTGCAGTGTAATGTACAGTGGATGGCATGAATAATGGCATCTTAGTATCAACACTTACGCAGGATAAGAGCCGAATAGTTGAAAACGTCACGTCGGCGGTCGTGGTGGCATCAAGCGATAAAAACAAAAAATGTATCACCTTATTTTTAGTCTATTTCTAATGGCATTATTTATTCTTTACTCTTTAATGGACATGTTTACAACTGACACTGACAACAAATACATTGATTTTTATTGCCTACCACTTTTCAACGATGTTGTTGTTTGCTAAGCTGAGTGCGTTCAAAAATGCTAATAGTTAGTCTATGGATAACTTGAGATTTGTAAAAACTACAGAGAAAGACTAAATTTATTTTAAGACCTTACAGGACATATTTTCAGAACATAATGTATGATCACTATAATCAGCAAACAATGTCAGTGGCATGTTCATGGATTTTTGCGAATTTAGAACGTATAAAATTCATGGAAGTACATCTGAAAATACATCAATTCTGAAAAGTTAGACGTCTAATATGAAATGTAAAGATAGAATCGGCTACAAAAAGTTCGTGATGAAATAAACTTTCTTGAGAGAGTACATCAGATTCAATCCTTTTAAAGATATAGGATTTAATGATACAAGAAACGCAAGAAATTCAAAACGTAAGGAACTGCAGAGTATTGCTACAAAAACGCATGGTCAATGTCACAACGTTTACTTTAAAAGAACATGGTAAAATGCCAAAGATTTTGGATAACGGTTTAGAGAAGAGATCTATGTTTTCTCCCAAATACGTAGCTTAGCGGCCTACATGAAACATTTTAAAAATCCCACGCCTTGTTTTCTCCAAGATGAATCCAGGGAGCAACAAGAGTTGCACTGATACCAAATAAAAGTGGAGACATTTGACCAGTTCGCCTTTACCAGAAATTATCAAAAAATCAAAATTGACGTATGGAAAGTTTTCAAGGCTACGTTTAAGAACATCTTGAAAATGCTAAATAAACTGTCATCAGTTGAATTCGATACAACTAACAAGAAGTTCAAAAATCAAAACAATTTAGATCCTTGAAGGTAGTTCTAATTCTAGTCAGTTGCGAATGCTAAAGCTACCAAATCATCGCGATTTTGGCATTCATTCACAGATTCTTTCAATGATCTGTAAAATTTCTTAGCTCGTCGTTTATGTACTAAATAGTAACTTAGCAACTGCAGCTCGTTTTGCGGCATCACCAAGAGATGAACCTTTCTTCGGAAATTGCATGTGTTTTGGGACCGTGGCCTTCTTTGTCACGTGGTGTTAAATTTTGCTCAAGAAGTATTTTAAGCCTTTTTAGTCTTTTAACGTTAATTGCATGTAAAATTAGAAAAGCAACTTCTTTCAGTATAACGTACTTCGGTTTTTGGTTTACATCGTCTATGAACATCACGTTTCTCTACGAGATCTTGGAAATATGCTATTTCTCTGATCTTCCGATATTTTCGTAAAAACTTTTACTGGACATCTACGATATTTGAAATTTACAGCAACGCCTAATAATTAGACTATTGCAGTATCAAACTTACCGACATGCAGCCTCAATTTTCCTTGCTTCGGCGTGTTTACCTTTATAGGTTATATATGCTCTTGATTTCTTTATAAAATTTCTCTTCTAGGTATCATCATTTCTTATACCTTGCTTCCTTTTTGAAGCAATAGGTTGAGTTCCACTTTCAGGGGAGCTTGCACCCTCACTTTCCATAGTAAATTAGACGACTAACACTAAATTAGCAGCATTGACAAACTCACTCTCCATAGAAGTTTGACGACTAGAAGTCGGTTTACGCGTCCATTTAAGGTTACCCCAACAAAGAATAACTTGTTTGTTGTTGAAAAGGACCAAGTGGCGTCACTTAGCATCTTTCAACAATAAACCAGGCGCAGCCAGTCGTTGTGCAGCCTATGGAGATGTTTGCAGATGGTCCCTGTCAACATCAAACATTTAAGCTACGTCTTTTTATATAAAATTCAATAAAATCTGAAAATAGCCAAAAATGTTACTTAGTTCCTTTAAATAATAAACGTTTCGGTTATAAACCTATGAAAAGAGATCATGGGCTAAATCTGTCAATCCTAATATTGTGTCTTCTACTGATCAGACGATCTGGAAAAATGCTGCAGCTCAAGTATTATAGCACAACAGTTGCTATCTGTTCAGCAATCATCCTGTTGAAACTATGTTTGATTAAAAGTTATTCCTAAAGTCAATTAGTTTTCAATCATCAAGATTTGATAAATATAAGATCCTTTAGGGTTTTATTGAATTTTTTTGTGGCAT
>VTPC01001214.1:45223-100240 GCA_011009095.1 Ignelater luminosus
TTAAATCACCGTCTAGTATTATGTTTTTCTAGTTTTAATTTCGTTCAGATATTTTTCGAAATCATCTTACAGTTTCATTGGGTGGTGCATAGCATCCTAAAATGTAAATACTGTTACACTGTAGTCCAGCATATCTTTTACCTGTGCATAATGCCTTAATTTTAATATTTTCATTATATACGCATATTGCCACATCATTTTCCATATCTGCTATACAAGGTTGTTTTTACGTCAAGTTTTTATTTTGTTGTCTTTTTTAATAGATCTAGTGCTTGCTTGTTTCTATTGAGGTTTTCATAGTTACAGTCCTCTATGTCTTTCTTGTCTCTGCTTTTTTTATTGTTTAATTTACTTTTCCTCTATATTATAGGACATACCATGGTTGCATCTTGATATCCTTCTTTTAGACAGTTGTAACATTTTAGTGTATTGCTACAATCTGTTTAGTTACATTGCAGACATATGTTTTACGTTCTTTTCTCTGTTGCAGTCTCTGGTATAGTGTCCATGTCTTTAGCAGTTGTAGCATTTTAATGAGATAAGTACACTGTGCATCTTAATACTTGCCTTGCACTTGCCTTTCCTGTAATACTTGATGTGCTGCCTATTTTGGCAGCTTTTGCTGTTTGGCATTCTATCTTCTTTACTTTAGTTGTTTTGTATACTCGTAGGTCCTCTGAATTAATTTTACCAAATCCTCTTTAAGTTGTTTTACAGCAGTTAGGTCGCCTATGTCTTTTATTATCACCTGTTGTCCCTCCTTCTTAATGTTTGGGGTAGGTAAGTTTTGAAATCGTGCGCTTGCCATTCTTTGAAATTCCGTGTTTTCTCAACTCTTCTTTTCTATTAATACTATTTCTATCTCACCATTTTCATTCGTTTTAATTTTTCTATTTCGACCTCTACATCTTCTACATTTATCTCGTTTTTCATATTTTTAATTCTTTGTAACACGTGGGTGTACGTATTCCTTCATTTGGTTTTACTATCGTAGTTTCGTTCTAACTACTATCTCTACTGCTTTCCTTATGTATGACTCATTCTTCTTGATTGTGCTCGTTATGGTTATTTTTTAATCTTTCTTCCTTGCCATTTTTTGATCATTTTTAATATACGAAGTAACTTTATTGGGTTGCCTTTGTCTGCATTTATTGCACTTATCGCGGTCTTCTCATACTATCTTTCGTATGATCGTCTTCGCCCATTATGCGATTGCCATTATTGATCTTCACTACCCTTCCCGCGGTTGCTAGTCTTCCTTTAATGGCATTTCCCAATTGTGGTTGTACTTCTGTCAGTTTCATTATTAGAGGATTGTCTCTATATATATTGCTTGGTCTGTAATTATTAGTATATCATTTCTTTCGTATCCTTTTATTGTATCCCCTGTCTTTTATAGGGTGACTTTATAGACACATTGTGGGCATTTCATTTCTAATATTTCTTTTACTTGTTGATATTTTGTATATAAGTCTGTGTTTTCTTGTTTAAGACACTTTTCTACTGTTTCTTCTATCTCTGTCTCAGTTATCTCATTTTCTCCAGTCTGTACCGCTTAGATTATCTTTGGCCATAAAATAATATCAAGCTTACATAAAAATATAGGACATCTTTGAAGTAGCTCTTTTAACTTGCCAACTCCTACTGTGTTGCTATCAAGTGGATCGAATAGTTCAATGGCTATATTGTCGGTCTCAAGCCCAGCTGGAAGAACTGACCAGCCTACCCTTCGTAAAACTAATTAATGCTTATAGAAAAAGAGATACGCGTCGGAAGAAGATTGATACACTGGCGAGAAAGAAAAAGGAAGAAAACGTGCAACATAACATGTTGGTAAGAAAACAACTACGAAATAGTAAACGAAGAAGAGAAAATAAAATTAGAAGACTATATCCTGACCTACAGTAGAGTAAAACAAAGCAAACGGGCGCAATATAGAGTAAGTCTATCGATACTTAAAAAAACACAAAGATCAAATCATGCAGAAAAAGGAATAAACGAAAGAATCCTGCAGCTCGTACTTAAAATAGAAAACGAAAAAAAGAAAAGAATAAATGTAATAAGCGTTTATGCACTCGATACAGGAAAAGCAAAAGCAGAAATTGAGAACTTATATGAAATATATATAATAATAATATTAAGGCGCGTGTTACACTAACTCAACGATTTAATGAAAATACAACTAATAAAAGTGGCGAGATGTTAGAAATTTTATGTGCCACCAACTTGATGAGGATAAACAACAAATGTTTTCAACATGACATGAGGTACACACATACTTGGCGAAATACAAGTAAATAGTCATCTCTCAGTTATAGACTATGCTATGCATAACAAACAGAGCTGTTTTCTCTGCTAACTTTTTGCCGTAAAAAGCCTAAACTCGGTGAATATAGGTAGCAACTACAAACTCTTGCTACGTAAAACAAGTTACCACATATCATATACAAAATCAAGCAAACACAATATACGGAAAAGATTTAATCTGGAAAAGATTACAAAACATTCAATTATTAACAGAAGACCAAGAATGGATAATACTGAAAAACAACATAAGAATCGCAGGAAATGAAAAAATAAACAAAAGACGAAACACCATAATTATTATCTAATTTAAGAGAATCAAGCAGAAGACAAAAGAAAGCAAATCAGAAATAAGGCACAAACAATCATGAAGATTACATTACAATAAAGAACGGAATAATGTAAGCTCAAGAATACAAACCATCAAACTGAGAGAAATTCACTAGTGATCTATATGGCAGCCAAAGGAAAACTGGAGAATGTTAAAAAATAAAAGAGAGAATAAAGACACGATGCGGACAAAACTAATAGTAAAAGAATGAAAGTTATACTTTGAAATATATACAAAGGTCATGAATCAAAAAACATACAAGACATTGACGACCAAGAAATAAAAAAAGTAAACACTACCTAAAGAAATAGTAGATGGCAAAGGTGATCAAGGAATTGAAAAATTGATCTGACAGAATAAGGGTAATGAGATGAAGGACCAGAAATCTAAAGGAAATTAACAATATTATCGAAAAAGATATAATATTAAGCGATTGGAAACAGAGGACAACCATAACTATATTTAAAACAGAAGTATAATAAATAAGTACTTAAAGAAATGAGCAAAGAAAAAAACAAGAATTTAGGAAAAGCACATCAACTATTGACGCCATTTTCATGAGATATAGGCACAGAAATACTACGAGATAAAGAACTTAAACAAACAAATCATCGAAATCAATGTCGGATGTAAAACAAATATAGAAAGTAGGTAACATATTAAGCGATGAAGTAGATAAATGATGGAAACTAGAAAAATAAAACAACAGAGTAAATAAGGAAAGTGGCACATATAGCGGGCTGAGATAATCACGTGGAATACATAGACAAAACAAGACTAGCAAGAAGAGCAAAAACTTACAAACCAGTCAGGAAAAGACCACCAGTGTGTCTGCAGCATGTATATAAACAAAGTAGAAATAGAAGAAGTTGAAAAAGAAGAAGCTTATTTGCCCTTTTAGATATTTGAACTTTGACAAAAGGAGAAACAAAAATTTGTGGCTGCTATAATTCATAAATTACAATAATAAATGTTCAAACTATTTCAACAGTCAGTAGCTGGGCAAGAAAGTTGTGTTATCTGATAAAAAAAGATATAAATTATTTCATTTCCTTTGTCTAGAGTTTAAGAATAAAAGAAAAAGTATGAAGCAACAGAAATTTTGGTTGATTACTATACATAATTGTAACGTCGCTCTCTTTTCTTTTAAAATCTTACCATTCATGTCAATGCCTTGTTCTAATTTTATTTTTATTGCTAAAAAAGTTCCTGTATTAGTTTTGTGAAAAAAATGTTTGTTTTTATATTTTGTCTGTTTTGGCACAGAAAAATCATTTTTATGCCACAAATAATTTAGTTCGTGCCATGTAATTCTATTGGTAAACCGAGATATTTATTTTTTCATGTTTCTTTGTTTTGTCTTATTTGAATTCATCTTGAAATAATGATAAATAAATAAACCAAAATTTGAAGACATTATAAGTTTCTATCTAAGGTGTAAAATATGCACATCTTAAAGATGGTATTCATTCAGACTAATCTGTTTAAAAAAACATTGATAAATGTTGAATCCTATTGTGATCATGGATTTCTTTTAGTGCCCTCATCTGTTCTATACTTCCTGGTTGCTGACTAACAAAAGAGAGTTTACACATTCCCATAAATATCCCCCAATTTGAATATTTTATACAAAGCTGTTTCAACAATGAAAAATAAACAAATGGGAAAAAACAAAAAATAGACACTGAATAAAATATATCAAGAAATAAAAACTGTCCAGTAGTTGATCATTATTTTGAACAGAGGTTTAAAGGAAGTTGTTTGGACCTGAAAATGTCGAGAGAGAACTTTGAGAAATTACAAAAAATTGAAGAAAATAGACAATGTGATCACAAAAAGGATTCGAGTATAAGAATGATAATTCTTGTTCTTCCACGTTTCACTATGTGGATGCTGACCCCAAGAGTTCTAGCTACTATGTACTATTCACTAAAACTGGCTTATACATCAGTAACTCAACTAAGTGACTGGACTTATCCATTGAGACTGAAAAGTATAACTCTAGTAAAACGACATTGTCATACTGAATACACTGACAATCTTCTAACTGTACCAGTTTACTGTCATTTTATCTCTTTCCTCACATTATACACTGTTAAAATACTTGTGTTGGTGACTGCGCACTTTGAACTTTCTCTAAATTTCTCTTCTGAAATTATTTTGTGCTTTATCATAAGCTAGTTATCTATACCTATAGTGATCACCGCTTAGAGGAGCAATTTCTATGTCTGCTTTTGAATTGATTTGAATTGACTTGATTGAAATCAAAATAAATAAATTACATTTCAAAGAAAATCTGAAGGGACAGTCTTTTAAAGTAAAGTTATCCAACTTGAAACTCACTTAAGAGAGGAAACAGAAAACGAAAGCAGAAAAACTGAAAGTAAGAAACAATATTAACCTTAACCTCACTTGTTACAAGAGAGATATGCCAAATCTATATTTAAGATGTCTCATTCACTTATTTTCCTAAATACATATCTACATTCTGTTCTGGTTTAATCTGGAACAATCTCAGGAAAATACCATCTGTGTCTCTATTATCTATCGATTACTCATCTGAACAATGAAACAAAAACATTGGCACGCCCAGCATCTTAATTAAAAATAGAAAATAATACAATAATTAATTTTCCGTTGTCTGTTGAAAAATAACAATAAATCCAATTTAATTGCAAATCGAAAACAAGAACATAAAATTAGAAAATCTGAAAGTTAGTATCAAACTATATTTTCTTCTTCGTAGCGATAAACTATTCAAAAGAAAACTAAGATAATTTAAGTCTCTATTTTTAAATTATAACATGTTTGACAACAGTCCTCAAGGTTAAAATTCGAAAAGTATAAAAAAATTACGTTAATTTTAGAAAAAGTTGGCGCGTGTGCTCTATTATTTTGATCTCGATTTAATGTTTATCTTTATATATCTTTCCTTTTCTCCCTAGCATTGAACAAATAAAAATAAACAACACTGTAATCGATTTGATTTTCTAGTTAACATGAATGAGGATGTATGTATGTATGTATGGTTGAATTTCCTCCTTTCCGATGCTTTCAGCTGTGAACATTGGTCAATTGACAGGTGCCTGTTGTAAGCGTTACGGTTGGAGATTGTATTATGGTGTATGTATATTATATTTAGAACATGAACAATTAAAATCACCTTTATGTTGGTCCTGTGTAACTTGCAAATAGAATTAGAGAAGAGTAAATACGAGAGCAGGTTGCGAGACAAAAGCTAGCGATTAATTAAATTTAGGGATTTAAACGAACTTACCAAATTGAGTTTAAGGTGGGTAAGAGCGTTGTAACTTGTTCCATAAATTTCAGGGAGCTTGGATTATTAGTTTCAGAGTTCCGATTGTTTTCGGGCGCAACACGAGCTTTTCACGGCACACTGTGTTCACACAAACAACTGCACTAGAATCGCGTCGACTGTGACGGCACAAAGTTATGACTGTCAACTGTTTTCAGGGCAACCTTTGTTTTGAAATAAAACGAGTTAAATTAGCTGGCGATTTCGCGGGTTATTTTCACATTCAGCCTGGACCATTTTATTTTTGAGTTGGAGTATTCGACGGACACTTTATTCTTTTATTTTTGTTCTCTTAATCTAACGGGCAGAATAGTGGAGTCTATTTGCGTCTTGAGTTATATTCTAGAGAGTTGTCTCCTCGCGTTTATTAATATCTCTTCTCTCCTTTGAACCTGAAAATTGAAATTATTAAAGTTGATGCTGGTCTTTCAAAAGAAAATGCAAGTTTTTAGTTTAAATAAGGACTTGTGCAAATAAATCTAAGCTGTCGCACTGGTCTTAATTACGATGTTTAATATGGTGGAAATCTTACCAGAATTTTAGGTGGAATCTTATTAACGCTTGCCTTAGTTTTAATTATGAGCTATATTTAAATGTTTAACGACGCTTGATCCAGATATTTTTCAGAAAAAAATTTCTAATATCGTTAGCGAGGAATACAGAATTATCTTGGGATATTTTTACGAGAACCACGCTGTTAAAGTAATATCAATTACTTAAATTACAAGCTGCAAGACTTAACACCTACATAAAATTAATTAAAATTTTAACCTTTGTACAAGACGTTTCCTCTGCTTTTTGGCATTAGCATACTTCCTAGTTTCACTGCAAATATTTATAATAAAAAAATGTAAAAGAAATTAAACGCCACGGAAAGCTTTTAGTGTCAGAACCTAAAAGCTATACAAATCCAGTTTGATTTATTCGGAATTTTGTTTTTTCTTTCTCGTTACTTTTAGCTAGTCGTAATTTAGATATTAAACAACTTTAATATTCGTATTAGTTAATTTCAAAGTAGAAAAGGATTTCAAGAATGCCTGTGAAAAATTTTGTTTTTAATATAAATACATTAAAAGGGAAAAACGAGAGGGTCACTAAAGTGTATCGAGTCCCTCTAATTACTAGGTCGTTTAATTTAAATTTTATCTGCTTCTATGGCAACATTTAATCCATTTTACAAACTCCACCCATATAACGTTTAGAGGAAAATCGGGGAAAATACAACATAAAAGAGGTCGTTTCAATTTTAGTTGATTTTATCTTAATTTTACAATTAAGTAATTTTACTTTGGGATTTACATTGTTTACGCTTATTTAAAAGATTTATTTTTTAATTTCCACACAGAAGAAAATGCATCATAAATATGGAAGACGACAGGCTTATAAACGTTATAGATGTTAGCTCAGATAACGCCACAAAAACAGGAACAGTTCATAATCAGTTGGTATAGCCTAGTTCCATCAAATTAATCGTTTTATATAGAATGATTTTCATCGTTTCATGACGACGTCAATCACGAACCAAAGTGATTACTGCACACGGAAAATAAATTATAATAGTATCAGTAACAATGATTATTACGTAAAAATGGTTCGTTTAACGTTGCGTTTTCTTTTTATTGAAATAAACATCAATTTCACGATCACTGCAATCTATTAATTAAGGAGTGAGAATAATGGTCAGTCGAATCTACTCTCAAATTGATATATCGAGTCTGACAACCGTTGCCGTCTATAGCATTCCTTGGCATGCCCATCTTTTCATTTCTTAATTAAAAAACCCACACTTTTTAGGTTAGCCACTGTAATTTCGTTTTATCATTCTTCCTTTCTTTTCTTTAAAGAACAGAAGTGAGACTAAAATGTATTCCATTTGCCAAAAGACACTTTCATTATATTAAATTGATTTCCAAATGATATTAAGGAATTAATTTATTGATAGTTTTAAATAAAGCATGGAAATTTTCTAATTAATTAAATCGCTAACGCAAATTGATTTTTTTGTGAGAAATCTACATAAATTGTATCGCAGTTTGTTTTTAATTCAGAATCAGTAATAATTTGAAACATTCAAATATCAAAAAAAGGGATGTCGCATCATTCTTGTGTTTTGTAAATACTTTAGAAGACAAGAGCGTTGATAGATTTAATTTTGGAATCAGTGAAAAGGTTAGGCTTTTTAAATATTTAATTTACGTCTGTCTAAAAGAACCAAAATAAAACGTAAAAGGTTAAATTTAGTTCTCTTTCATAATCTGTGAATATTCTAGAAAGAGAAAACAGAAACGCTACTGATTATTGATGTACCAAACCATCCATTATTACCGCAGGCTTTGCTTGTACTTGAATGTTGTGATGAAACTGTAAAGATTAAAATTTATTTTGCCGCAAAATCTCAAAATTTATTAACAATGAATGTAACTCTGTTAGAGTTAAACCAGAGTGAAACATTAGATTGAATACAGTCACGAAATCATCACTTGGCTGATTGAATTCTTGATCGATCATGTAAAACTCTACTACAAGTATTAAGCAGTTTACAAAAAAAAAGATTTCCTGCTTGGTGTAGCTCTACGACTGGACACACAAGTATAAAAACTTAAATCTTGACCTTCTTGTCTTGTTTGGTTGCTTGGCTGAAACGCTCTCTTAGCTTAACATTCTAGGCAAATTCTCAATTAATCAATACATTTATTGTAATCACCAATCCAGGTAAAAGCTTATACTTAACTTGCAGTTTAAGAATTAAAATAAAAACCTACAATACTTGTCATACTCTTTTTGTTCAGTTTAAAACCACGGCGGATTAGCGAAGGTATTTTATACACAAAGAGTTTAACAACTTCTGTCCTTGTTATTCTAACTTTTTAAATAGATACTGCTGTTCTTGTTTAATATATGTGGCTGGAAAGAAAAACCCAAGAAATAGCTGGAATTTTAATACATTTTAGGATGGCTCTGCGTAAATTACCCCACAGTTATACTTCTGGTATACACGGTGTTGAAGTTGTTTGTAATTTCGAGTCGATGTAATCCATATTCTTTGCAAATAAATAAAAAACGTTTTCAATTAAGATAATTCAGACAAATAAAAGCGTTTTTATTAAAATTATAAAAATATGCCACTATTTATTCTGCTCTTTCTACTTAACAGAGATTGGTGGAATTAACCAGTGGCTAGTCTTGCATGCCGAAGCATTGTTACGACGTCTTAACTTGTTAAGAACTTAATCCGCTACGATTGTAAACTGAACAAATAGCGTATATATTAAAAATGTATTCGAAATGGTATTATACAGTTTATTAAGTAAAAGCACGTTGACCCTTGCATCTTGTGTGCTTGCTGTTGATGACTACTAGATGTCGCCGCCAAAACTTCATGCTTTGCATGACATTAGTTTATTTTATTTATTTTACTATTTCTTTACATAGTTTACTTTATGCAGTTACTATGTAGTTAGGAAATAGTAAAGTGTTGCTGTCTGAGTACTAAACCACCTTCTGGAGCCTCACACTAAATTCAAAAAACAGTTGTTCCCTTCCTTTCTGATCATAAAAGTAAACAATGTTGTGGTAACTAAGAACTCCAGGAATGAGTTTTGTTTACGTGCGAGTCGCTCTGATCAGGACCATTAACAAAATAACAAAAAGCGTTTAACTTGAAGAACCTAACAATGAAGAAAATAGAAGAAAATGTCTCATTTGGGAATAAAACAAAATCAGATAATGCTGATAATAAAAAGTTGGAATTATCAAAAAACATACCAAGGTCATTAATCGGTTTTGGATACATTGCTATTTAATAACGCAACGGTGTGTTAACGTATACCTCAAATTAAAATGATTTCTTCAATCCAGGGAACAGAGCCAGTTTAATCCCAAGAAGTCACTAACCTACTTCCACTCAGGTTCATTATCATAAAGCAATAAAATGCATTTAGACTGGAGAACTCAATTATGAAGAAAATGTTTCATTTGTAGATCAGACAAAATCAGATGATGCTAATAAGAGGAAGCTTTTATATATCATAAAATAGGCCAAGGTTACTAATGGGCAATTATTATTTAATATCAAAACAGTACGTTTATAACACTCAACTCAAAGTGATTTTTAGCCTAAGGATCTCACTTAAAGTTTTTACTGCCTTACACCAAACTCAAAATAATGTAATGATAACCAAGATCATCGGAAGTAAAGAGTTAGTTTAATTCCAAGAAATCACGAGTCTGCTCAGAAATCAGAAACACGGTAAGGAAATAACTAAAAACGTTTAACTTGGAGAATCTAAATATGAAGAAACTCAAAGATTTCAACTGATTTAACACAAACCACAATTATTAAAAGAAACAGAAGTTGTTCTTGGCGATCCACAATGGTCAAGCCCTGATTTTTCCTTTGCTTTTCTTTCTGTAAAGTCTTCCAAATTTCACTTTACCATAAAACAATTTATCTAGAAATAACGTAAATTTGATAATAAACTGTAAACAAGCAATATCACAAATGTCACAATCATAACATCGCTATCAACAGACCTTGTTAACTTATCCAAAAAATCTGTGTTTTTTCATTCGGCCTAATTTCCTAAAACATTTTCCAAAAATTGGTCTACAGAAAAACCACAGAAACCATAATCGTGAATCTCTACTCTGATTTATAGAAAATTCTTGTTTCTTTCCGTAAATTGTTCACCTCTTGTGTTTAAGAAGAAGTTTAACGAGAACACGACCTACTAGTGCAGGTTTTTCAAAAACAGCCTTTATAGAATTATTCAACAAAGTACTTTTGCTATCAAAACTTCGTTTTCTCTTAACGTTTTCTTTCCTTTAGATTTATAGCAAAATTTGTTCTCAGAATTTGTCAGAGTTAGTATTGATATACGTGGAAGGGTTTCAGTTTTTTCTTGTTTTACCCTCAACGGACTGTCTTTAAGGTTTAGATTTCTTTGGCGTTTTATCCGTTGGAGAAAGTCTGTCTGTAATCTTTTGTCAACATTTCTTGTTAATACAAGCACTTAATTTATGTTAACTCAGGATGTAGTTTAGGTTTTTTGTTCCAGAGGAAATTTTTCACAAAATCTGACGCTGTGCTATTAGATAATGACTGGAGTAAATGCAGTGAAGTTTCTCTAGTTTTTGTTTAACTTTGTATAATTTTCTTCTTCTGTTACTTTTCTGTCACCTGTGTAGTGTTTAGTAGGTGAGTATATTGTATTTCAGTAGGTGATAAGGACAAGGAAAGATACTCAATTACTTTCGACTGTAAGTTTGAAAGCGCCCTCTAAAGCTTTAGGATTTATTATTGTAGTATCAAAAATAATGCAATTTTGAATCAAGACGTGGAAACTTGAAACTAAGTCTAGGTCGAATAATTTATTTTTATGTAACAATAAATTATTCAATGTATTGCTGAGTCCTTATATTTATTAAAAAACAGTGTGCTCACTCAAAATTGGGAAAAATATTTTATTATATGAAGATTATGAGAGTGTCTAGTTATAAGCAATAATTTAAATTGAAAATGGATTTCGAGACGTGCTATCGTAAATAAACGCTAATAAACCTTAATTAAGATTAGTTTAAATATCAAACAATAAAAAAGACAAAAATTAATATTGTCTCCCCAACAATGTTTAACAAATTCGTGCAAGCTTTGACTATCCTACTTCCAGACGATCGATTCGTCCTTGTTTGGACTCGTCAGTGGAGGATAATGAAAGTCAATGCTTGCCCGCTTCATGCTGGTTATATACAAATCAGCTACAACATTAGCAGCATGAAAATATTGAGGCGCCATCTAATAAGAACGCCAAAAATTAGAACTACTGACTCGACAAAATATATATATAGTTTTCCTATTTGGAAATTTTTAATTACGAGGGCGGTTCAATAAGTACCCGTGTTAGAAATGAAAACACAATTTTTTCCAAAAATCTTTTTTTATTTTTCAGCATAGTCTCCTTTTAGAAATATACACTTTTCCCAACGTTCCTGCCATTTTTTTAACCCCTCCAAAAAATAGGATTTGTTGAACTCTCCAAAATACGCCTCTATCTCGGCGATGACTTCCTCGTTTGAGCTAACTTTTTTCCCGCGAGCCATTTCTTCATGTTAGGAAACAAGAAAAAGCCGCAGGGAGCCAGATCGGGTGAATACGGGGGGTGCGGCAGCAATTCATAACGCAATTCATGCAGTTTGGCGGCGACAACTCCGGATGAATGTGCTGGTGCGTTATGGTGGTGAAACAGCACCTTCTTTTTCGCCAAATGCGGCCGTGTCTCCTTCAATTTTTTGTCGAAGCTGTCTAATAACTCACTGTAGTATTGTCCAGTGATCGTTCTTCCTTTTTCTAAAAAATCCATGAGGATGACGCCGTTCGCATCCCAAAAAATCGTCGCCATGACCTTTCCGGCCGATGGAATCATCTTCGCCTTCTTTGGAGCAGATTCACCGGGAGAAATCCATTGTTTTGATTGTTTCTTAGTTTCTGGTGTGTAATGATGAATCCAGGTTTCATCAACGGTGACAACTCGACGCAAAAACTTCTTCGGATTTCGCTTAAATTGCTCCAAACACTGCTTCGAAGTTAACAGCCGCATCCGCTTGTTGTCCACCGTTAGCAATCGCGGCACCTATCGCGCCGACAATTTTTTCATCGCCAACTTATCATGTAAAATATTAATTGCCGTTCCGGTCGACACACCTACGGCCTCTGCTATTTCATGCACTTTCGTTCGTCGATCAGCGAGAATCGTGTCGTGGACTTTTTGAATGATTTCCTCGGTAATCACGTCTGCCGGGCGTCCTGGTCGCTCCTCATCAAAAACGGATGTTCGCCCACGTTTAAATTCGTTGAACCAATATCTAACTGTGATCATAGATGGCGAAGTGTCCCCATAAACAGCATCCAACTTTGCTTTTATCTCCTCGCATTTTTTCCCATCCAAAAACAGAAAGCGAATTACCGAACGATACTGCTCTTTTTCCATCTTAGCTAAAATCACGAAACACGTCTTACTCAAATGGCTGTCAAATCCAAACTAACCTATCAATCAGTCTGCAATTTGTTATCCCTCAGGAACGGCTTCTGTCGTCAAACATGGGTACTTACTGAACCGCCCTCGTAAATATCAAAGTTATAAGTATGAACAGTGGCGCAACAACAAAAATGTAAATTATTTAATGATGAGCATATGTGTGAATTCAAATAGTCTGAAATGAAATAAAGTGTTGTTGAGTTTTAATATATTTGAACAAAAACAAACTGGTTTTGAATATAATAAGGATACTAAAACAAATGCTATAGGAACACTATAGTTTTGACTCGGATCTGGATTAATTAACGATATATGATACAGTTTATTATTATCACCTAATCGTACTGTAATCCCAAAAACAATTTTAATTTGATTTTATTAAGTCTGTTATCTATTATGCTTAATATAAAGAATGAATTTCGATATAGTAACGTTGTAACATCTACACAATGACGATACTTTCACGTCAATTTAAAATAAAAAAGCAATATAAAGTTATTACTACCTTGTATTTTATTGTTTATGTTTCAGTCTCTATTATTTGGTTGAATTTTATTGTTCTTGTGGTCAAAGTAAAAATAGAACATTAAATATCCTTTCTTGCATTATTTACGCAATTTGCCACACTTAATTATTTTATGTAAATACCACGCACATTACCTACAGTAATGTTGTATTATTAATAAATACTAAAAAAACCATTTACAAAAGTCATAAAGGGGCATTAAATTGGATTCTCTAACATTGACCAATTTGAATACTGAATCACAAACATTTAAATTTGAACAGTGTTATTCAAACCCTAACATTTGACATTTAGTACCCTACTAACACCAGTGCTGAAACAACAAAATAACAAAATCACCCTAAGGGGATCTGGGGGATCTAATTCCACCAACACTATTTGAGACTGAAATTGAAAGGTCAAAGTTTCCACCAAAACGTGTTCGTCACTCAACAAAACATTTGGGTTAGTACATATATTTCCGTTATAAAAGAAAGCTTTATTATGAATAATATTTTGGCAATTTTTTAAAGCGAAAAAGCTGAAACAAAGCAGTACATTCTTTTTTGTCTTGAAGTTGATTATTTATTATTCTCTTCTAGCAAATTTATTATTATCTCATCATGTATGCGACTCAAACATTCCCTAACGTAAACATAAAAAGAACTGAATTCGTATTTTTAAAGTGTGCAATCAGGGAAATTTGTATAATTTCAGTTTATTTTTGTTTTATCAATCTATAAAACGCCAAATGGTTAATTTCTGGTGAATCTCAATATATTCATTTTTGAAATTTTATCGTAAGGGAGATTATCCATGCAGTTCTTCAAAAGACTAATAAACAATTTATTGTTAATTGCACTTAAACCATTTATATTTGTTTTGGTGTGTAAATTGATAAATTGCTTTTTTATTATCTGAAATGAGATTAATTTTAGAAGAAACGACAGGAGTCGATAGTAAGTATTGACATTTTTATTTGTTGATTTTGTCTTAGCCGTAATGAGAAATGAAAGCAGACTATAAGATGTGGACAAGCTAAAAATATACTTTTGAAAATGTTCAACTAGCCTTTTTTATTACTAGAATGTAATCAATCTTGCTTGCTTACAAAATCATGGGGTCGCTGAAACTTGGACAGCAATGAACATATTCGATGTTGATTTGCACACTAATCATTTCATTATTATTATTGGAAGAGAAGACGCCTTGTTTTCATATTTTTTTAAGTCATAAATTACAAGTGAATCACTGTAAATGTAACCTTTAGTACTTTATAATATTTCTTTGAAATAAGTTCAGTGGACTTAAGTTTTCAATAATTTATTTGTAAAGTTTTATTAAATCTGATATGATAACCTTTGGGTTCACCAATGAATTAACTCCACTAATCAATCCCTATACGTAAAGGCTACCGTCAAGTCATATAATAATATTAAATTTGCAAGCTGTACGTATCAGGAAAGAATTCTGCAAATCCAAAATAAAAATATTATACAACTAACCAAATTAAAATTTAACAACGATAAAACTAGATTGAATGTAAACAAAACTGTAATAAATTTCATTCTTTAGTATGTACAGAAAGAAACTCGCAAAGTATAATTACATAGGTGTATACCTATGAAATGAGACTTTTATTAACAAAAAATGGTTACAAATTTAATCTTCAAAATAATAGCCATCGCTAGCGACACATTTTACCCATCTCTCAGGCAATTTGTGAATCCCGCGCCAAAAAAATTGGCCGTCTTTGGCCGCAAACCAATCATCGAGCCATTTTTTAGCTTCTTCGTGAGAATTGAAGCGCTGCTCGGAAAGTGCGTGGCCCATCGATGCAAACAAATGATAATCGGAAGGCGCCAAGTCTGGTGAGTAAGCCGCGTGCACCAGCGGTTCCCAATCGTACGTCTCCACCAATTCCCGGGTCGCTCTTGTTCGATGTGGTGGTGCATTGTCATCAAGAAAAATTACTTTGTGATGCCGATCGGCATATTCTGGGCGTTGTCGGTGTATAGCGCTGTTCAAATCGGCCAATTGTCGTTGGTAGCGTGCACCGTCAACTGTTTCACCTGGTTTTAATAGCTCGTACCAAATCATACCATGCTGATCCCAGAAAACACACAGCATTGCCTTGCGGCCGAAGCGATTTGGTTTGGCCGTTGATTTTGGCTTGTGGCCGGGCGGACCATACGATCGTTTACGCTTGGGATTGGAGAAATACACCCATTTTTCATCACCCGTAACGATTCGATGCAAAAAAGACTTCCTTTTGAACCGGGAGAGCAGCATTTCACAAGTTGTTTTTCGGTTCTCTTGCTGCCTTTCAGTCAGTTCATGCGGCACCTATCTTCCGACCTTTAAAATCATGCCCATGTCTTTCAAACGTTTGCAAATGGTTTTTTGGGTCACTCCCAACTGCTCTGCCATCATTTCTTGCGTTTGACCATAATCTTCATTCAACAATGCTTGCAATTCTGTGTCCTCAAACTTTTTCGGTGGCCGGCCACGTTCCTCGTTCTCCACGCTAAAATCACCACTTCGGAATTTTTCAAACCACCTGAAGCACTGTGCTCTGCTTAGAGCATGTCCACCGTAAGCTTCTATAAGCATTTGATGAGCTTGAGAAGCGTTTTTTCTTCAATTGATAACAGAAAATCAACGATGTCCGCAAATCGTAGTTTGAAGGCACGAAATTCGACATTTTTAAGAGCGAAAAAAATGCGTTGTTGTATGAAACATCACAAACAATGAATTGAATATTGTTGACAGATGACAGACGAAAAAAATAAGACATTTGGGACAGTTTAAAGATACTCCTAGCGACATCTGTGGTCTAATAGCTGAAAGTCTCATTTCAAAGGTATACACCTGGTATAAGCTAAGGCTATGCGCACTATTTTCAGTTGTACTAAATTTACGCTTTAAAACTGGTGATAAACTTCAGTGATAATTCATTTTGCATCACCAACTGAACTGTCAACGTTTGATCTACAAGCCTTCACACAAAAATAGGCAATAGAAGTTGATTTTTGTTGTTGTAGTTAAAATTCCAGCGCAACACTACTCTTTTTTGTTATGTTCCATTCTATATTCTATATATATATATATTCTATTATATTAACGATAACATCGTCCAGTAAACAACACAAATGTCCCTGTGAATTTCTGTCTGGATCTTTTTATTTTTCTTGTGCTCTCTCTTTTTGATTTGAATTCGTAAAAATATTCAAACTACAGTGTCTATATATACTCTGACAATTTATTTGCTAAATTTATTTCTTTCTTATTTGTTAAATTTTATTTCATTATGTACTCGGTTTCTTTCTTTTAGGTGAAGGAAGTTGGATTTTCCTGCAGTAAGTTTTCAAAATCAGTCTCGTTCTCAATTATCTGCACTATTTGTCAAGTTGCGTGGGTAGACGAATATGTTTTGCATATTTGGTCGAAAATTGATGATAAGAGAGGGATCCTTACGCTTTTCGAGAAACGACTTATTGATACGTAAGCCGCCATGAACTTTATTAATTGTTCTTAAATACCTTGGTAAGTATGGGAAATTTACTATTTCTTTATCATTTTTGGAACTATGTCACAATTTGAAATAAAGTCCGATTACATGGTCCATTTTTATGGGCGATGAGAAATTTAGAATTCAATCTAGCTTTTAAAACTCGAAGGGGCTCAGTGACGACGTACAAATAGCTGCCTAAAAGAGTGTGGTATCATAAACGTTTTACGTTTGCTGGTGTTTTTGCGTATTTCGGTTTTCTGCTTTGAAGATTGTTGATAACCATACGAAATCAATCAATCAAAATTGGACTCGTTGTTTTCTCAATGCTTTTCAATTACATTATTTCCAATAACTGAAAATTTCGTCGTCTGTACTGTCTTCCTTCGAATAATCTAACTAAGCATGAAGCAATTGAAATAAAACAAAGATCTCTGATTATTTTTCAATTTAATCCCCTTCGGGTTCAATACACTTTTCACATTTAGATATCAACGAAAGTAAACCATCAAAATATAAATTTTCTTCTTGTCCTTCAAAACAGCTTTCACCTTCCCACTTTAATTCATCATTACTAACAAATCTTCGTGCTCTTAAGTGTCGTTTCAATTTTCTAAACAGAAAATAGTCGCAGGGGGCTATATCTGGGCTATAAGAGGAGTGGTTTAATTTTTGCAAGTACAACTAGCTTTGTGAACAGGTGCGTTATCGTGCAAAATCAAAATTTTATTTTCAAGTTTCTTCTTCCGTTTTGCTATAATTGCATCTTGCAATTTTTTCAAAAGTTCAGCATAGTAGTTTCTCGTTATACTAGTTTTATGTGGTAGATAAACTATCAATAAGATTCCTTCACAGTCCCAGAAAACTGGCCATAACCTTGCCTGCAGATGATTGACTGGACTCTTGCTTGCTTTCGAAATCATCATAATGAATCCATGTTTCATCCCCCTTTACAATCCTTCGTTTTCGTCCTGACCTTCGTAGAAATCCAAAACTTGCTTGGAAGATTCCACGCGCTGACCTTTGGTATTACTAAACGGTCATGAGTTATGGTCCCAACTCGTTCTCTATTAATCTGCACAGACTCAGTAATCTAAGTAATCCGAATTCGTTGATCTTCTAAGATTAATTATTCAACTTTTCGGACGGTTTCTTCAGTGATGGCAGAATTTAGACGACCACTGCGAGCGTCATCTTCTACAGACTCATACCCACTTAAATTGCTTTGACCAAAGATGTATGTTTTTATAAGATAGGAAAGATCCATCATAAACTGCTGACATGCGATCTTTAATATCAGTCGGAGAATTTCCTTCCTTCGTGAGAAATTTTATTACGGCACGGTGCTCAATTTTTTCCATTATGAAAAATATCACAACACTCCAGCACAAGAAAATTCAAATAACTAGCTAGAATCAGAATGCGACAATAACATGTAGGTGACACGTATTTGACACTATGAGGAATATGTCAAAGAAAACTTTTTGTTTTTCTAGGCCTACTTCATACTTAGGTACCTTTTTTTATCAGCCTGCCCTTGTCGACAGACAGCTGATAGCTTTTTATCTTAATCTTTATCCAATAAAAATGATCAGAAGACTGTATTAAATACATCTTGACTTTAATAATCGGATTGATAAATCCAGTATCTCTGTTGAAGATTTAAAAAGCGCTAGTCTTAAAAAGTGGCAGGATCAGAAAGTATTAGACGGGAATTAGCTTTACCGAATAGTAGAGAACAGCAATTGTCAAGATAACGGCAGTTTCAAACGTACGTACGTACGTGGGATAGAATCGCAGATATCTACCTGGCCAGCATGACCAAAAATTAAATTTAATGCTTCCTATAAAATTTATTTCTTTTACACCATTAAATGACTAAGGGTTGGTTTGTCACTCTTATTATTATTAGTTTTAAGAACATCCTATTTGTTAGGAACAAGTAGACCTTCCCCGCATTACTAAGTAAATTCTGGTGGTCTTTACATCGTTTTTACAATTAGTTTTAAACTGCTGTCTTGGTCGATATTTATTAAATTTTCCAAACATATAGTGAATGATAAGTACTTCCTTTACAATAATTAGATGTTATATCTTTTACTCCAAGTGACTGTTTGGAAGCGTTTAGAAAAACCACGTTTCTAATAATGTTTCGAATACAATGGTGCATATTTCGATTAAGTTATAAAAAAAAACCCGCGACATTCCGCAAAGTTTCTTAGTTTTTGGTTTTTCTAAGGCTTCTTCTGTAATATATAGAAAAATTAGCTGCACATATGTGCACTTTATTAAGATTTTTAAACAAACGCGGCATCGTGTACTATGACAAAAAAAGTGTATAAATAAATTAATTTAAAGTAGTGGTAGCTAATAATTGATAATAATCATATCATTCGTATCTAGTTACATTTCACACAAATATGGAATCTAGAAGAAACTTATATAACATTTTACGAGAAAAATCTGATGAACACCGTTCTGTGCAAATTGAACATTTAACTAATTATTTTATTAATTCGTATGGAATTGAAATACACCAAAGTCTAGAAAGTGAATTAAATATAAATATAAAGCGTTTTCGTTTGAAAGTTTTTTCAAAATCTGATACATCTACAGAAGGGAAAATAGATTTTTGCAACAAAACTCGAAGTGGTTTGATGGTTAAAAGAAACTAAACTCTGCTAGTTCAGATGTTGATTTAAATCTTTCTTCGATGGCGACCGGGGTGGGTCGTCCAAAATTATCATTTGCAGACAGTAGCAAGGGTACCAAAAGACAAAAAGCTAAAACACTGCGATCTGTCACATCAACAGAATTAAGTTACGCAACGCAAATGAGTTTATGTGCTGAGAGCCGAGAAGATGCTACTAAGATCGTCAGTGAAGCAACAGTGACAAACCCACAAGAGAAACAAAAATTAGAAAGAAATAAAAATGTTTTTTGAAGACGAAGCTCTTTCATTGTTGATAGAAGCCCAACTGACAAAACATCAGTATATATTAATAAGAAAAGAAGCAAAAAAACGAGGAGCCGATGTTTATTCAAGCTACAACAAATTGGCACATACTAAAGCACTCTGCTATTCTCAAAATCAAGAGGTTACAGAAACTAGAGGGGAAGTAAAACTTCAATCTCTAATTGATTATTTTACAGTCACAGAAAGAACAAATTTTACAAGTAAATGCATCCATGTAATACCAAAATGGGGATCTGATGGCAGTAGTGGTCATGCCCAATACAAGCAAAAATTTGTGGAGAAGTCTTCGTCTCAGCACGATTGTGATATATTTATAACTTTGTTAGTTCCTCTACAGAAACGTAAGCAAAAAACAAATATTTGGCAAAATCCGTGTCCTTCGTCCACAGGATACTGTAGACCAATTCGGTTTCAGTTTTTACACAGAAACTGCAGAGACAGCAGTTCAAGAAAGGAATTACATGGAAAATCAAATAAAAAGTTTAGTCCCTTCTCGATATACCATTTGTAATGGAAACGAAATCGAAATTAAACAAATCTTCGTACTTACAATAATCAACGCAAAAGTGTCCAGTGTGTTAACCAAAACTTCACACAAATTTGTAATATAATATATGAGGTTACTACGCAACAAATGAATAACATCGATGAAGTGTTATTGAGACCGGTCAAAAACGAACTATTTGAATTTGATTTATCAATGCTTCATGGATGGATAAAATCATTTAAATTTATATTGGAGATAAAAGATGGCAAGTACGCAAAGAGGATAAACAAATAGTTGCCGACAGAAAGAAGAAGATTCGGGAAGAATTTAAAACCAAACTTGGATTGCTTGTTGATCAGCCGCGTACAGAAGGAAGTGGCACTAGTAACGACGGTTATACAGCTAGAAAACTCTTCAATATTTCGAAACTGGCTTCAGATATTACAGGAATGTCCAAAGTTAATATTTTCAGATTTGGTATTATTTCAAGAACACTTTCTTGCAGTGAAGAAATAAATGGCAATGCTTTTAATGCATATGCACTTGAAACTGCAAGATTGTTTATTTCTGAATGCGGTTGGTTCTGTATGCCAATGAATATACATAAGATTCTAATTTGTGGTACATCTATACTATCATTAGCCGTACTTCCTATTGGGCAACTGTCGGAAGAAGCGCAAGAGACAAGACACAAAGATTTTAGGAGATATCGTTTACAGCATACTAGAAAATCTTCTAGAACGAACACTAACGAGGATGTTTTAAACCGACTTGTTCTTTCGTCGGATCTTTTAATAACATCCTTACGTACAAGTTACAGCAAACCACGAAAGAAGATATTGCCGGAGATTTGTCAACATCAGCCAGACGAAAACAAATCACATGACGACAGTAATGATGATGATCATGATGAGAGCGGTAAGTTAACTGCTGCTGATATTTACCAATACTATCTTAAGTTCTACCAAGGCTTTGTACACCTACTACTACCAATGGGACGCGGACGCGTTTAATTTAAGGTATTAAGGGCATACAGTTCTTGAATTGCGCGCGATTTAATTTTATGATGTTTTATTTTTGGAAAAAGTGTGCCAACATTGCATATTACACATAATTGAATTTTTTGTTGAGCCTTGGCGTTCTGGGTGTATTGCAATTCTGAGGTTTTCTTCAACAAGTTTCTATCAATTCAAAGCAAGCTCCAGAAATTAAATGTTATTTAATATTTCATCACAATCTTCACTGGTTTTTTGAGCACGTTAAAGCGTTTATAATTTTATGACAATCTTTTCTGACTACATTTTGTTTAATTTGTAATGTGTTTGGGGAGGACCAAATAAATCTATGCGGAGAAACTTGTCTATTCGTTTAATTGGGAAGGACCAAATAATATTAGAGTAGATGTACATTATTCACATTTTCTAACTATTGTTCAAATCGAATTTGATTGATCAAGCGATTACTATCATTCAAGTCTCAAAAAACTTTTTACCAAAGTCAAAAAAGGCTAAAGTGATTACATTTATAATAATTGTTACTATTTCTTGTCAGCAATCAAATTTAAAATGCGTTTTTGCATTAAATTATTTCTACTCAAAAATATTTGCCAATATTACAATGCAACCATAAACAAACAAACTCCTAAAATATGGATATGGAAATGCGGCAAAGCGGAATAATTGCTAACCATAAAGCTTTGTAGTATTATTTATTTAACATCAAACATTACAAAATTCTGGAATTATTTAAAATATTACAGAGAATTATTATCATGATTAAAGCTCAAGAGAGTACTACGGAGCGTATTTAATCCAAAAAACCTCAATCGCAAAAATTTATTATTATATAGCAATAGCCAAAACCAAGATTGTTGTTTTATCATCGACATTACGACAGTTTTATTTTTATCTGTGTTTTATGCTTCAGAACAAATCAAATCATGCGGTATAAAAAAATAATGCCAAAATAGGCCAATGTCGTTTTTACAACTCAACAAAACCTCGATGTAAACAAGAACTATATCGATTCCCAAGAATCTTCCAAAATGGAATTGACAGTTTTTTTGTTTTGGGAATACTGCAAATATACGTCACAAATTCGCATCGACAAATCGAAAAAAATAGCGAGCGCTAAAGCAAATTTATTTTTATTTATCCTAAAGAGTAACGACAAAGATCTAGATTTATGTGAAGCGATCAATCACTTATAAATAGAGGCTTGTTATCTAAATTTTTTCCTTTTGTTTCACAATGAAATTTATATTTTTTATTAGCTTCCATTTTTTAGAATTTTCCTTGGGAAAACTCGTCTGCAAGGAAAATTTGAATACTTGAATTTAAATATTTTGCATGAATAAGTATGAAAATTAACTCTTAAGAAAAGGCAGAATAATAAATTATTTTTTTTTACTTTTATAGGTACAGCAGTTAATTATGAAATTTATTAATGTCAAAAATTTAAAATTAAACTTTTAGATTTCCGTGTTGGTTTTGATAACTGCTGAAATACTTAACACAATTAAAAATTCCATATTTCTGTAGATAAATCTAATAAAACCGTTTTTACGTTATATATGAAACAGCGGAAATAGAGAAGTTTGCTGGCAATTATTGAATAATAAATTTAATAGGGAATTCAATATTTTTCTAATTCAAAAAGCGTCCGGATTGCTTTGGGTATTCAAATCAACATTTCGCAATTATTCTTTCTATGCTTCCAATTCAATTTAAAAGATCATCAAGCTCATACTAGGCTTTATTAAATTTTATCCAAATACAAATTTTCAAAAGCTGAAAGCTTTGGCACGCAAACCACTGATAAAACACCGTATCACAAATTCAAAATATTCTGAATTTTAAAACAGCTAAGAACTACTTAAGATGCGAATTTTCGGTCAGTAACACACAGATATTTATGAAAAATAGTTTTTCCCTTTCTTTGTATTTTTCATATCAACATTTACATATTAACTATTACAAGACTTTTTTATGTGCCAACTCTAAATCAACCAAGGCGAAATGCCATAGGACAGTTATTTATAGCTTCAACTATTTTTTTCTTAAAATAGAGTAACGGAGAACCATTTTAGACTTGCTCGAGATGTTTAATAAACGAAGCAAGTTTTCTTGAATTAACATTTAATTTTTTTGATTGAAAAGTTTTCAGTCTCTCGCCAGTTTTATTTGTTACTCTTCCTTCCAGTATCTTCAGATATGACATCTTATTTAAAAATTCATTTCTTTCTCCCGATTCCTTATTATAACCTCATTTTCTGCCAACTTCATTAGCATACCATTGCGTGTTTTCTTGTTTTTGACACAACCTCTTAAACTTGACTTCTACTATTTAATTTTTTACACTTACTTGTCAATTAGAATATTTATTATTCATTTGGTCGGTTTATTTTTAAACCTTATAAAAAAGATTCCGATGAGAGATTTTGTTAGAATAATTGAATTCTCTAAGGTCTTATAACCGGTAAATACTAATAATCATAACAATAATTCTCCTAACCCCTGTAGATAGCACTAATTGAATGTAGGGTTAAACTGATGTCGGTTTAATTTGGTATACCGCCAGGAAAAAGCTTCCAGTAGCACTTTAGAATTATTTTTTTTTGGCCAAATCACATAATTGAGTTTATTTTTAATTGCAATCACCCGGTCTGTTTTGTCTATTAGAAAAGATATAAAAATAGCAGCGACACATTAACATTGGCCCATATTGAAAACGGAATTAGATTTATCTTAGTCTTCCTGTCAAAATTTGTTCCTAACCGGTTATATCAGCTCGTTCATTAGCATCATTAATCGCATAGGGAGCTATCAGTGCAATAACAGCAAGTATGGCACGAAGTCGCTTTACTGTACCCTATCGATCGAACCAGTACTCGGTTAATTTGTTCGCGAGAAATTCGCTCCAATTATTTTTGATTGGCATTTCAAGCCAGACATTATTTGGTCTTTTGATTTTTTTTCTCCTACGCATATTCGATTGTGATTTTATGTTAAATTGGCAATTTTATATTCAAATCAGTTTTGTTTTTCGCGTTTCACTCAGACATCGATTCTCTTAGCGTTTGTTCAACTTTTTAACATTCTATTATTCGAGCAATATTTTCAATTTCCTTTTTGCAACGATGTCAAATACTCCCGTTTTTATGTATTTTTATTTGTTTCAAGCGGCCTTTGAGCACTCCCCAGTCGCATAAAGGTAAGTTTGCTTTATTAAATTTTTGTCACGATTTTTTTGACACTTTTCCCCGCTTTAGCGGATTTTCGTTTTATTGTCCTTCTTTCTTACTTTTTGTGGGTTTTACGTCGGCTTTCTTTTTATCTTCCAGGGATTACTCTTATTTTTAGGGTCGCAAATTTTTTATATCGTAAGCTCCTTATAGATCTCACCGGTTTACAACACCCTCCGGTAATAAAATAATAAGTTCTTTTGTGTGCACGAAACAAGTTAACCCAACACCCCCACATAATTTCTTTACACATAAAAATATAAAAGAAACAATTTTTTATTTTATTCCAGTAAAAATTTAACTCAAAGTGTTTGCTTCCGTAAAAAAATCGTAAAATAAAGTTATCAACTAACTTACCGGTAAAATTGTTCAAATTTTACGTGTCGCTCTCACTAAACCTAAGCACTGTTTAAAATTGGCGCGTAAAAATCCTACTAGTCCTGGTCGCACAATCAATCCTGCGAGATCAAAGTAAGCGTGCGTTGTGAGTTTCCAAAGCCCGCTACGTTCACAACTACGCGTGGATAGCGACTGGCTGCGGATCCACATCCAGCCATCCGCCGGTGGCATATCGCGCCGCGCTATGCGTCCATCCGCTTCACCAACCGTAGCATTGATCAAACTGCTGCAGGTGCACCAGCTGCATTTGCCGCCTTATCGCTCCTGCATGGAGCTATTCATTTTGATGATTCTAGGCAGCAACTAATAGAAACGCTATTACCACATAAACTATGAAAATATGATTTAAAATTGTTACGTGCATGAAATTCAGAATCAGAGAGATAACAACACATGTACTGATACTGTAATATGCAAAATGTATGTAATTGTTTTGTTTTATCGCAAGAAAAAACGAAATTTTTGTGATGAGACCGCAGAGTGTAAATGATTATTACAATCACTTTAAATTATTATCTGTGTGGAAAACCACAAGCGTAAACGGAAAACATGAATTGATAAAAAGAGCTGTTAATTTTATGGTTTTTATTATTAAATTCAAATTTATAGTTTTATTCTTTAATTTATTTGTTATTTTGTCTTTTCAATTTGTAAATATTCTAGATAGTTAAAAATTACTTTTTCTCGAGGAAAACAATATTTTTACAAACTACCCATCTAGAACGGGTTATCCTCTAACTTTATCACAAGAACAGGTAACTGACTGTAACGAAGCTTAGAAAATAACGTAATTAATCCATCATCAAACTGTTTAAGACAAATTGGGCCTAATACCTTAAGGGTAGTAAAGTAACTAAATTTTAGCTTTAGAATAGTTACCGGAACTCATGTGACTCTATTACCATAACTAACCCATTTTGTAAACAAGAAATGGGTAGATGTAATGTTTTTATTAGTTTTTATAAACCTTCAAATAAAACGCAGCATTATAATTATGATTTTTACTCTTTTGTAAAATAGCTCTCTGATATTTTCTGGCTGCACTTGCACCAAAAACCGTGATTATAAAAATACAAACGCGTCATAATAGCAATGCAGTTAACTTTATACCTCTTTTATGTTCCGGCAGAATAATTATTTACATTTCTACATACACAAAAACCAGAAAACGCTTATCGTTTTATTATCGGCTTTTAAATTTTTTTCTACTTTCTCCTAATTCATGCGCTTATACAAGATTTTATCTTAAATTTTTCTTTAGCTCAGCCACCCCTCTAGTTATCGTCAAAGTTTTATTCTTACTACTCCTTTCTTCTTTCTCTTTTCTTTTCACTTTTGTCTTCGCTTCTGTTTCGTGCTTTCTCCTTTCTTCTTCAATTTCTATTCTGGCTCAAAATCAGGTGATGTTTAATACCTCTTTCCGATCAAAACTTTGAAAGCCACATCTTGCGCAATAGAGTGGAGAGAAATAGGATCAAGATCTTTTTCCTATATCACAAGGCATTCTTGCAGAAAAGTTGCCTATGAAATTGTGTAAGATACCATAAAACACTGGACGCTGTATGATGCAGTTTTGAGATGCCCCAGGAACCTAAAGTGTATGTCTAGTTTGTTACACTTCAAAAGCAACTCTTCGCTTGTTTTTATTTATTATTAAAACCAAAGACAACCCAGAACTCAGTTCCATCACCTCCCTCTACCCTCTCTACCAGCTCCCATATATGGGTCTACATTTTACACTTTATTTACAGAATAGATTTAGTTAGTATCAAGTGTGTAATCAAATTTGGTGTTGAAATAAGACATTTGTTGTTTGTTCGAATAAAACCATCTTTGCTTGTTTTTTCACAAACTGCCATTGATGTTTCAGTCACTAGATTTACAGATCTTGCGTGTGACAAGGATATTTAGCTATTTCCATTATGGTTGGATTCTATACCACATTCGAAAGATCTTCATCCGATAGATTTGCAAGCAAGGGAGGTTCTGTTAATTTATAAAATTTCTAGGCAATAAGCTCAACAAGATCGGCAGCATTAAAGTTTATGTTTGGCACCTTAAAGTACCTTATGCCAACCTCTTTTCCTTGCTGACAAATATTCAACAGTCTACGATAACCAAGTTCTCTAATTTTTCGATTCATCTGTCACCATTAAGACTAGAATGTTACATACTCGCTTAAAGATCGTTTGATGCTTCCTTTGTGAAAACATAAAGCCCAAGGATTCGATATGCCGCTGTTAACCAACGAGAATGTGAAAGTTTCCCTGGATTTCTCTGCAGTAAGCTGCACCAGAAGCAACAGTCTGGCATATATCGCACTAGTATTTTTGATTAGTGCTCAAACCATCAGCAACAAGTTCTGGTAAGTTTTCACTTAGTGTTGGACAGAAGTTTCTAACAGTAAGTTCTCGCACAATTCTGATTTTCCAATGGGCTAGAAGTGCCGTAAGGTCCAGTCGTCCGTCTAAATACTGCAGTAAATGTCTTAGCGGTAACTCATGGGTGTGAAAGAGACAGATTAACCATTGAAGCGGACGCCGTGCGTAAGATTCCACCAATCTAATAGTCCCATTTTTCAGATCAATGTTAACGACATTTGTTCGATAACTTTCTGAGGTTGTGCTGTTGAAGCAATTGGATTTTGGTAATCAACCGTATCTGACAAATCTACCGTGTCTGTTTTACTTACTGATAACTCCTCTAAGGCATATATGTTACTTCACTTCCATTTTTCATAGTATCTGCTGTTTTAGTGAGTCTAGAGAACTCTTCGGATTTTTTATAGTTTTTTTTAACCTTCGACTTTCGATAACGTCAACAAAACTAATTAACATTCTTTGCTGATGTTGTTGATCGAGTAAAAAGACTTTTCCTGTGCGATTAGCATGTTCTTGTAAAATTCTAATTTTAATAGTACATGCCTCTGTTTTTCTACTCTTCAAGGTTTTTTAAAATTTAAGCTTTTAGCCAGAGTTCCTCTAGTTCTTTTGCAACAATCTCTGTTATTTCAAAAGCATTTTATTCTTTTTTACTAGTGAGTCTTAACCGGTACTTAATCCAGAAAAAATGTCTTATAACATTCCGATAGGTCTTTAGGGACACCAAAAACTGCACAAAAGTCTTTGTCCTTGTTTTAGGCATTACAGTTACACAATTACACAGTACTTTTGCACAAGCAAATAACATCAATCCACTGTTACATAGAAAACGCAACTGACTGAAATAAAAGGAAGCCTTTCTTTGCCATCTCCACTACATCTAACCTTGGGACGTTCTAATAGATCATTTCCACCCTTAAGTACAAACAAGTAATAATAACCGTAAGTAAAGGTATTTTTTTTGCCCCATGACTGTATTCTTTATAGTGAAACTTTAAAGCCCCCAGGGCACCTCAAAAACTGGTTTAACAAAATTGAGCTTTTGCATTGCTTTGTATAACAAGAGGCAACTTTTCCGTACCAGCCGTCTTTTAATTTCCAGAAAGAAGAAACTCGCTCCACCCTACTGTCCAAGATGGCAAATTTTCCAAATTCAACTAATCCGGATAAAAATTCCGCAACTTGGAAAATCATCCGTACTGAGTCTAGTTTTATACGGTGGCCTCCAGATACCTGTTGCATTAAGCTTTTCTGTAGTATTTCCAAACCATAATCTTATGGTAGTGAAAGAGACAACTCCTAAATTGCTCTGCCCACCACCTTCAACAGATAGTGGCAATGTAGCTATAAAATATGTTGAAAACATCACTGGAGCCTTTTCTCGAGGTGAGAAAAGAAAAAAAATTAGAAACTCTCTCCTGGAAATTAGCGATGACTCTTGTGCTGTGAGATATCCGATTACTACTTCAAACTGTAATCATACAACTAGTTGTTCAGAACAAAACATGACGATTTTAGTAAAGCTACTTCATGTTTTATCTCTCGTCTTGTCAAGTTAGTAACTGGAAATATAAGAACCATAAGAAAAACCAGAAAAAGGTTACCTACTTCCTGAAAGTGAAGGTAAAGTACAAGCAAAAAAATTGTTTAACAATGACAACCTTTGACACTTCTAAAAGTTAAGGTACATGTTGGCACCAGGGTCGTAAATCAATAAGTGTTTGTGGCGAATCGTGATTTATACATCCTACTTTATGTTAAGCCCAGGGTGCTAAAATTGCATAGTGAAAACGAAAGTAATGAACGCGCTTTTACAGAAACTTATGCATGCGGACATTCGAGATTTTGGTATCTTCTTTTTTAAACTTTCGTTGTATTAAAAAAATTAGAGAAACGTATCTGACTGTGACACTACATTTTAAAGTATAAAACTGTAAGGTATATACCCTTTGCCGCATATTAAAAAATTTGCTATGTTTCTTGGCTTGTCAAATCCTCAAAGATTGTATAGGCCATTGTTTTATAAGGTCATTGGCATCCTTGCTGGCCAATGCAGTTGTTGACCTTGGAAGGACATGGGGGCAGGAGATCATCAAGTGAACCATAATTGAAAATAAAAAGAAAATTGCTACTAAATTATGGGAGAAAATCAAAATAATCTAAATGTGCAAAACTGTTCTGCATAATTGTGTTCCTTCAATATTTCAAACTGAAAAGAATGTGTAGTTGACGTTTTTAATAAATAACTTAGTTAACAGTTATAATCTTTTTCTGCATTCTACCGCATTAGTGCGGTTAAGTCACATTTTATCGCACTAGTGCGGTAAAATAAATCGTTAGCTTCTCGGCAGGTATAGTTTAAACATTGGAATCTGATTTTTGAATAAACTCAAAACTTAGTCGTTTTTTATTCTAAATTAATGTGTTTTCTAAATTTTCTTCATTATTATTGATAACATCAAAATGATCTTACCATATTGGAGATTGTAAAACAAGCAGAAAATTTTATCGAGAATGACATTTTATCCTAAAACTAATAACAAAAAAATTTTCTCTTGTAAACTCAATCGGAATACATACTGTATATTATGTAGGAAACGGTATGTTTGCAAACATTAAATCATTCCCGAATTTTGTGCTAATTTTGTGCTGCATGTGTATGTTGTTGTGCAACTTTTGTGCTCACGTTCTAATCGAAATATACCAACTGATCACCTTGGAGGAGCTGACTAAATGTCTAGTTAACATATATCACATTCAAAATATGTATTTTTGCTAACATTAAGCCATACAAGAATTTTGTGCTAATTTTGTGCTCCGCAAATTTATATAAATTAAATTGTACAAAATCTCTTCTGTACTAGAATTAAGTTTATCCTACGAATACAGCTGTAACTTTTCTAATGCGGAGCTCACTCAGCTCAACTTGAAGAAACACAAGCTCTACTCTGGTAAAGTTTAGAGATGTTATCGTGATGTTAGTACGTAGAGCTTATCGTAGTCCACTGTTTTACCTGTGTGGCTGTTGTGGTAAATAAAGATATGATTTTATGTATCACATTTGTTGCATTTCCGTTTATGTTCTTGATATGTAGTCGTTCATATTAAGGTGATGTCGAATGGAAAGAGCAAGTTTGAATTAGCCAGTGCCTGTTCAAATCTGGCAGCCGACGTCTGTAGCCAAAACTGAACCAACCTCGGGGCAACGTTGGCTGTTGACATAGTCAGAGTCGGTTCAAAGCTGGCAGCCGACATCGGTAAACAACACCAGGCCAAACTATGCCCGACCGACGTTGGCACCTTTTCGATGTTGTAATTATTAATATTATCGTGTGGTGATAATTTTACACGAGATCATTCTGCATTTTATTTTTCCGTATGATTTGGAATGGGTAGAGACACCACTGTTCATAGTACAATGAGGTCCGGTAGTTCATTTAAAACCTCTAGAGATAAGTTGGGTGTGCGTAAGATTAAGTAGGGATGACGTAGATAGGAGGTAACAAGATGGCGAAAGAGTAAAAGAGACGATTGTGGTGTGTGCTGTTTTGAATCGAGGTTGAGTGTTGTGAAAATTCAATATTTCGACAATTCGTTGGATTAGAATGATTCAAGCCTAAATACATCTCGTTACTTTGTCTCGAAGAAAAGCTGTTTCTTCGTTCGTAATTCCCAATCGGATCTAATTTTTGAAAAATAACTAAGGAATTAAGAATCAGGTGAATACCGACAGTTTAAAAGTGATTGTTATCCCGAATATTAAAGTCTCATCTTCATCGAGCACAAATATAATTGCGGAATCTGCCGTTATACAGCTAGCGTCGTCTTATAAACCTTGGAGCAGTTCTCGAGTTGAAGACGTAGCGGAAGCAAGTTTTGGCTTACCAAACTCGTACGATAAGAGTGCTTTACTACTTTCTGGAGTTGTTAGAAACTTATTTTTAATACGTGCCTTCATTATTTTTACATGTATTGAAGATTATTTGTTAATAACAATTAAACAGAGTCGCCAATTTTATTAGACAAGTTAATAACCCGTATTTTGGTAATGGGTTTATAGCTAACTGTTCGTTAACGATACTTTATTTTGTTTAATTCTTGTTTAGACACGAACATTATTAAAATTACATCTGACATTCAGTTCAGTTTTTACTATCTTTTATAATCAGTCCACTTTTTTTTTAATTCTTTCAAGAATTTAGTAATAAATATTGATTACAGTTTACTACCGATAGCTATTAACTAGGCCAGGTTATATAGTAAGATCTTCCGATCGTTCTTAAACTGTTATTGGGTTTCCAAATAAAAGTTCTTTGTTTATAATAATACCTTAAGCGTCAGTTACTTTGTCCAAATTATTGAACGTTTATTTACGAGTTTGTTTTATTAACTGTATACAGGGTGTTTTATTAATAATTGGAAATACTTTAACTGTAGAATCCTGAGGTCAAAATATTAAGATTTAACCCAAATCATTTAGATAAAATGTGGCTCCTTACTGAGTTACTGGGTGTTTTATTTACAAATTTAAAAACTATTTGTACCCCGTACTTTAAAACTATTTGACGTATCCTTGTCACACTTAGCAGGAAGTGTAGGTACTGTACACCCTACTACATTATGTTAAATAAACATTTCTGGCTACTACCAGCGGCGTATAATAGGGGCAAGTAAATGGTTGACCCCTCCCAAATTCTACGCCACTAGCGGAATTGCCAATTTAGCACAATTCTCCAATACTTTCTATGTAAATAATATACTCTTCATTCATAGCGATATAATCATTATTTTTCGAGATATTTAAAGTTAAAAATGAAGCGTCACAGTTATTTTGATTTTAATGTGTATTAATTATGTCGGTGTTTTTGGGTCATAGAATTGCATTTACCACGCAAATAAAACTGTAATCCCTATTAGCAACAAAAGATAATGTTATTTATTAAAATTTCTTGGAACGAATAGTTTTTAAATTTTTAAGTAAAACACCCTGTAACTCAGTAAGGAGCCACATTTTATCTAAGTGATTTGGGTTAAATCTTAATATTTTGAGCTCAGGATTCTACAGTTAAAATATTTCCAATTATTAATGAAACACCCTGTATATTTAAATCTTTTTGTTTCAATATATTTATGAGTTCGTTGTTTATTTTTGCGAGTTTGCCAAAAGTAAAGTAAAGCGTAAGTATTTTTATTAGCGTTGCCGGCTTTAAGGAAGACTGTGGGCCCTTAAAGAAACCACCAAGTTGATCGCACGGTGGTTTCCTTTCTTATTTTGATTTGTGGGCTGAGGAACGTGTAAGTAATATTGTCGAATTCCCCGTCTCCACTGAGATACTCTGGTTATTAGCAGATATCTCGACTACCCCTGTTGATTATTGGACGTGTGTCGTATGATCATTTGGTACCGTAACAAACGATTTACGACGTCGATTCGGCTGTTTTTTGCTACTTGGGATCCCAACTTTAAACTGGCGTTGGGCTGACGTGAGCAAACGTTATTTGGTCGACGTCGGAGAAACGTTGACAATCCACTTAGTCCAACGTCGTCAGTTGACGTCGTGTCGATCCGACTGTAAATTTCTGCCTGGGTTGATGTCATTTAATATGACATTAGACTATTTATGAAGAGGGTGGTGGTTATTTTAGAAACGTTAACATTTTTTTCTAATAGTTCATGCTATTGAATATAAGGTGAAGTTTGGATTTATAAAAAAATCGTATCACCGAAGAGTTGAATATCTTAGTACTTCAAACGTGAAGTTTTTTGTACATTTCTAAAAAATGGATGTACCTGTTATGTCAAATGATTCTTATTTGAGTCTTATAACATTGTGGTAAACGATTCCTTATTTGAATTGAAACCGCTTCTTGGCCTT
Source organism: Ignelater luminosus (assembly GCA_011009095.1). Lineage (NCBI taxonomy): Eukaryota > Metazoa > Arthropoda > Insecta > Coleoptera > Elateridae > Ignelater > Ignelater luminosus. Next base: position 78,588 of record VTPC01001214.1, read on the forward strand.
CTAGCTTAAAAGATTCATCACAAACTTGCCTTTTTGGAAATTTCATAGTCAATAGACCAATACATCATATTGAAGGAAAGCTTGACTTCTAATAACAAAGTAGAATATCCTGAGAAAGTGTACTTAAATAACGCTGACAGGATACTCATACCTCAGTGCTACATTTTTTAGGCCCGAAAACGTACAAAAAATTCAAGTAGAAGAAGGTTTGCGATAGTAGAGAACATTCTCATTACAAGAGCTTAGCCAAATTGTTAAAAACAGCAAACTTATTTCGGCCATTTTGTTATAGAAACATGCCACCATCATTACACATTTTATGTGTGCAGAATAAACTTTATATTTGAAACCCACATATGCCTATAGTCCTATATACTCATATAAATAAATAAACGATACGTAATATTTTTATATGTTCCAAGTAGATAAAGAAGAATAATTGTTACTGGAACTACTTATCGATGATTGAAAATGATGAAGAACTTCACTAGGTTACTACAAAGCTTGTTATGGTTCCACCAGAGAATGCATGTGGAAACATTACTGATGAAGATTGCGGTAATGGAAATTACGTAACACCAGGGTTACGTTCAGAAACTACACATCTGGAGTGAGAGCGCACATCAATAGAGGTCACTGAAAACACGTTCGATGTGTTGAACTTTTCTGAACGTGTTTCATGTAAAAGCCCCAAGATGGACGTCAAAATTGTGAATATGCCAAAACAGGTGATCGAAAACCTCATGCAGAAGAATTTTGACATACTCCCTCTCTTCACACACCAAGCACACCAGTGAGGAGAAATGTTCTTAGTGCGCGCCCAGTGTGCACCCAAACTGAATTTCTGAACGATTAATATAAATCGTCCGGAAATGAGTTTTTTTATTTCTGAACGCCTTGGACGTGCACACTCACACCCGGTGTGTAATTTCTGAACGCAACTCAGATAATTTGCCACCGTTTCAACTAGTAAAGTAATGATGAAGTACTTGAAACATAAGATGATGTACTGTTAGCACAACTGCGTCAGCAGTAGCATAATCAACATTTCAAAAAGACTCTTGAATACTTAGGATGTGAATGAAATAACGAAATTGACAAACTTATTGAGATACCACCCATTCACTTATTCAATTCGACAATTAATGAGCGTATCTATGGTTTTATTCTGAAAGAAACAAACAATTATTATTCTCTGAAGAAAAATACACTGAATAATGTGACATTACCAAAACTAAAACGTTTTATTCGGTTGTAATTCTGAATGGAATGTTACCGTTAGAACTGGGAAGTTGTTCATGTCGACTCTAACTAGGTCAAGTCGGTATTTTCTAAGTCCAGCCCGTTAAAGTAGAAAGTCATATAAGATTTTCGACTTTAACTAGTAGGTAAAGTCGGCATTCACGGATGGTTAGCCTTTGAAGTGATAAAACCGTTAGGACGGTTATCAATAACCAATTTTACTTGGTTAATAAAACCACGCAATGCACCCTGACTCCGCACCCTTCTCTTTGCTTCAGTTCAAACAAGATCCTAGCTGAAGGAGCACGCATATTGTTTTAGTTGTCTCGGTAGCTTTTCGAAACGATGGAAAATATTACTTATATTATGAAGAACAAGTTTTATAGTTTTTTTTTCATCCAAAAAGTGCAAAAACCCAATAGTTCTATTTTAGCTGAACAACAATATTGATCAATTTTAAATGATGTTAAACGCATCAAAACTAATCAGTGAAAGAAATCGTCGCGGGATTACAAACCTTTTCAAAGGTGCTTTATATACAGGGCTGTGAAAAGTGGACAACCTATTTATGGTAAGAATGAAGACATAAAACTCTACGTTCTATTTCATTTCTTTATCTATTGGTCATGGAAGAAATTAATTAATTAAATAAACGTTATGCAAACATTGGAGATAAAGGAATAGTTGTGAAACCAATGGACTTTTTCCATTTTAATAGTCGATGCCAGGTAGACCTGATTATCAATTTTAACCTGATGGAACTTATAAATTTCTTCTGATCTATCAAGACCGCTTGACAAAGTTTGTAATTATGAAACAAAGTGGCTTATAACATGTTGGATATTTTTTTATTATTGCAGCATCAGTAGTTTTACAACCGGACAATGGCCGAAAATTTTGTAATTTAGTAATTAAAAGTTTAAGAGCGCTGTGGTCTGAACTGAAGATTGTAAATGGCAAGCCTAGGCATAGTCAAAGTCAGGAGAGCGTGGAAAGGAATAACCAAGATATTCAAAATATCTTAACAGCATGGATGATGAACAATCAAATCAACAAATGGAATAAAGGAGCATGCTTTCGGGTATACAACGTAGTCCATACGCAGCAAAATTGGGACTTTCTTCAATTTGTCACCCCTAGGTACTTAATAGCATTCACCGTGAAGATGACCTTCCAAAACTATGTAAGACAGACAATTGTGTAGTAAAAAAATAGAAAGTCAATAACGTCAATAATGATCAGGAAGTAGGATGGCCTCGCTCAAAACTCGAAGCATTAGTTGACGAAGGTGGCATTAAAAAAATACGATAAGGGGAACAATGATCGGCAAGTCAAAAACTCTGCAAGAAACAAGGAACTAATCTGTGTCGTATGTTTCAAAGAAAGTGATAGCGCACATACTTACTTCAACTGAAAAATACCCGTTCACATGGTCCGTGCATAGCACTGAACTTTTATTGCGCCACTTGCTACAGCACTTTGATGGGAAAACTTTTTTACTAGCAGTTTACTCGGGTGAAATAAGATAGCAACTGCAGAGCTGTGAAGGATTCCATATAAAAGGCTTCGACAAGATTGATGCAGGCTTTCCTGGAGTACGGTTTGAAGATCTAACAATACCTGTATAAAATATGTGATGCAATTTCTAAAGGTAATATCTTGGTAAGATTATCTCAAAGGAACCCAAGAAGGATAAACTACTCTAGAAGGTTAGCAACGGCCAACAGAATTTTAAGACTGTATGTATCAACAGAGAACCCATCTAGAAATCTAACACTTACGTTATAAAGGTCTACAAGCCTTCGTGGTTTGAAATAAAAACTCAACCTTCCTGTCAGCATGGCAGCCGCATTTTTTCGGGATGATACAAACATCGAGGTTCCTGTCAGAGAAATAAAAAAAATTATCCATCTAGTCGAACAAAGAAATGGATACTTTTACCATCTTAAAAATATTTTATTATCAATATTGGCAGACAACCGGAACCATAGTTTGGGGTCGAGGAGAATTTTGAAATGCAGAAGGCAAACTAAACAAAATTCTGAATTATGATGCAAACGATTACACCAAAATTACCGAATCACTTCCAACGAAACAGATTTCTGATGATGACTTAAGAAAGATGATTAAAAATGCACCTAAAGAAAATGACATCCTTAACGGTAGAGAGGTCATCAAACTTGTAACAGAAGCATTGGGCAGCAGTGTCCGGCCCTGAAGCTTGGGATGGAGTTCTTAGATCACAAATAGCTTACAGGTAATCGTTGCCAAAGTTTAATACAAAATACGAATTTATCAAGGTGTTACAACAAAATTAATTTTTTTACAGAGTTTGTTGGGTGGAGCCACCTCCGGGTAGTAAGTTCTAAGTTGATTTTGAAATTAAAACAAGCAAAGGACAGCATTTAACATTCAGTAGTGTTATGAGTACCAACAGGTAAATTAGGCAAAAATATCGAAGTTTTAAGTTTTCGGGGACACCCAAACAGTTTGTTTCAGCTGGTTGAGATTTTGCATAATAGATATATACAGGGTGTCCTAAAATAGGATACATAGAAAAATTAGAAACGGTAATAAATGCAAGGTCGTTCAAATGTGGAAAAAGCTCAGCATTTACGTGCTCATTAACAATCCAGATTTACATTTTCAAAAATTAATTCCATTACTGAGATACAGGGCAAAAACAAAAAATGTGATTTTTTTAAAGAACCTCCATATTTTATTTATTGGTAAGAGGTACATTCACCAAAGTTTTAGGGTATTGGTAATTTATAATGGAGATGTCAGAAATGTCCTTGGAAACAGTCTAAGCTTACTAAGTTTTACGCAATCGTATCGAACTTTAGTTTTCCTTATTGGCGTCATATTGAATTTCTATATTTTTGAAATCGTCATGAAAAGAGCTTTTCAAACAAGTACAACATCCTTCTGTTCGGTAAAAAAATGATCACAAATAGCGGCAACCGAAGTAGGCGTTGATATAGAGAACTGCTCAAACAATAGGATGTTTGTTTGTTAATAAGACGACATTCAGTTGTTAAAAATATTCCACTGAGAAGTGTGACTGAAATAAATAATTCGAAAAGGGGCACGTATGAATAAAAAGCCGCTGCAAAAGACAATATAATGGTGGTATAGTGAAATGACAACTATACAGTGTGTCCGAAAAGTATGGAATATCCTATATATCTCAGTAAATATGCATTTTATGGAAAAATGTTTCCTATAAAAGTTGCTTAGTGTTTAGTTTTACATTACAGGGCAATACCAAATAACTATTTTTTAAAAAGACAAAACCGCAACGAATAATGCTTTAATTTTTTTTAATGGGAAGGTATCCCTTTATTGTACTCATTTGATAGAGAATGTTTTTCTCTTTTTAATGATGTAAAACTTTGATACACTTGCATAACTAAAGTTTGATTAAAACGCAAAAAAATTGTCTGAATAACCCTTAAAAGTTTATTTATTCATCTGTTACCTTTCCAGATGCGGTTTTTTAAATTTTCAATATAATCTAGTCACATTATGGTCGAAAAGTAATTTGTTTAATTAATTTAAGCATTTTGATTAACGTGAGGATAACGAAGTTACAAAAATACGACTTGCTATGGATCATTTATCAGAAAAATATCGTATCGAAATTTTAATGATGCTGGGATATGAAGACAGAAGATGAACACAGGAGGAAGTTTGCAATTTGTTTAATAACGTGCACCCTGAATACCATATTTCTCAGTCTACTGTAAGTAAAATTTTGCATAAATTTCATTAGACGGGTTCTGTCAAAGATCGTCCAAAAACGGGAAGACCTAAAGCTCCAAATAATAAACAACGTGAGAATATAATTTTGGCTGTCGTGGAAAATCCACATGTTTCTGTTCGACAAATTGCTCGTAAACATACTTTGAAGAAATCCACTGCACACGAAGTTTTAAGAAAGGAGAAGTGGCATCCGTATAAACTTTGTATAGTTCAAAAATTATTAGAAGATGATTTAGATCGAAGATTGCAATTTTGCGAAGAAGTAACACATAGGCTTCAGGAAAATGCAAAGTTTCATAAAACTATCCTCTTCATTGATGAGGCAATGTTTTATTTGAATGGTACACGCGCTACTGGTCTTCGCTAAATCCTGGCTGGTATGTAGAAGGGCACACCCAATATCAGCAGAAAGTCAATGTCTGGGCAGGAATTATTCGAACCTAAATTTTGGGACCTTTTTTTATAGAACATAATTTAACAGCGGATGCTTATCTAGGTTCTTTATAATTTGACTTAGTTCCTGCTTCAGCTGTTCTATTTCCTAATGAACTAGATCCAGATATACCCCATAACAGAATATGGTTGCAACAAGACGGGGCTCCTCCTCATTTCGAAATTAATGTCCGACAGTCTCTTGATAATACTTTCCCTTATCGATGAATAGGCAGAAGAAGTGCAGTAGAATGGCCATCTCGCTCTAAAAGACCGTATTAGAACAGAGATTAGAGCTATCACATCAGAAACGATTCAAAATGCAGTAAACGAATTTGAAAGACGACTTTATCATTGCCAAGCTGTAAATGGTGCACACTTTGAACACCGTCTGTAAACTGTAGAGTGTAGTTATACAAAATTTTCAATTCGTAACAGATGAATATTGAAATAAACTTTCAAACAATTTTTTGTGTTTTAATCAAAATTTACTTATGCAAGTGTATTAAAGTTTTACATCATTGAAAAGAGAAAAAAATTCTCTATCAAATGAGTACAATAAAGAAATAGCTTCCCATTAAACAAAATTGAAACATTATTTGTTGCGCTTTTGTTTTTTTTAAAGATAGTTATTTGGTATTGCTTTGTAATGTAAAACTAAACACTAAACAACTTTTATAGGAAACAGTTTTCCATAAAATGCATATTTACTGAGATATATAGGATAGTCCATACTTTTCGGACACACTGTATAGTAGAGCATGTTCAAATAGTATCAGGGTAGAACCAACATACAATGTTACGTATTATTTTAGAGTAGAAAAAAGATGTATTACTACAAATCAACCTAGCCTAACAAGCTTATATAATAAGAACATGCGTGGAGTGGATCGTTCTGATAAAAACAGCATTATATGAAACATCTGTCAGAAGCAAAAAATGGTAGTTTCCATTGCATTGATATGGCTATATGTAATGCCTGGCAGTTACATATACTAAATAAAGTCTTATTAGACAATTTAATGTTTCGCTGAAAAATAGCAATCTCGCTTCTAGAAATGAGTCATAAATATCGTCTATACAAAATAATTTCCAAAGAATTTTTAATTTTATTTTGGCTTTACCTTACTGTTACAAAACAGAATATAAAATCTGTGAGCTTAGAAATGTTGAGAACTACTTTTCTAAATATAGTTTTTGTTAAAAGTTAAATGTTATTTAGAAGAAAAAAATATTAAAATGAAAAAAAGATTTAACAGTCCAAAAGTTACGAGGTTGGCATAAATTTAGTTTGTACATAAATTAGATTATACTTTATATTCAAAAACAAGCTAAACGAAGTAAATAAAAACAACGAGCAAGGCTTTAGAAAACCTTATTTACTTATAATACATTTTTGTTTAAGTTTATAAAAGTTTTTATAATAAAGGCGAGAAATACTCGAGATAACAAAATAAATAATTGCGTTCTGGTATGTAGTAGTATGATTACCTAACACACGAAAGAGCAAACCAGAAAACAAACCCCATCAAGAAAATATTTATTTCGACTCATGTCAGTATAAAAAAGCAAATGTAACTGCAACATCCGTAAATAACACGAGGCGTAGCAATCCAGTATCTTCAGAAATTCTGAACTGCATCTTGTAGTTTAGCTAGTTGCGTTGGCAGAAATGAATTTAGTTCAAAACTTTCCAGAGCAGTAAATTGCATTCTCCACTCAACGCTGTCAACTAAGTTAGAAATGTTGAGATCAACACCAACAATAACATGTTTAAAACCGAACATTGGATTTAACAAATTTATCGACTTCTGCAGACTAAAACAAATTTTATTTGTAGTAGGTATATTTGATTTCGCTTTAAATTTATCCGTTTTAATTAATTTTAAAATTTCTTTCGACGGGTTAATTTCCTGTAATTGGACTGATAAAACAAGAAGAGAAAAAATTAACTGCGAAAGCTTGAAAAATTAGACTTGCCAATGAATTCAAATAAAAGATCCTTTTAGGTATAAAGAGAAGATAATTTGATGAAAAATATTCTATTTTCTTAATGTATCAATTTATAATATGATATTTGAATTTTTCTCCATTATACGGTTATATTTTACTGCAATAAATTTCATTTATAACTGTCGTTGTGCGTGTTAATAATAATTATCGTAACCTTTAAACTACATGACAGCATAGAGCTTTCTTTTGATATTTCGTATATATGTTAGCGAACTCCTGTTCAAATCGATGTTGCTGGTGGTGGTGTACAAAATGCTATTGTGGGTTTTATAAATATCTTACTTTACATACGAAAAGAACCTGTTAGCTGGAACATAAATTCAAAAAGGCTAAAATCGGAGCCTTAATTATTCATTCATGGCTTTTTTACACTTACGTACCTACTCATTTGCGTTGTAAAACTGTATGGGTTGTTTAATTATAATAAAAACACGATCAATAATATTTATTGTTATATTCTTTAAGGAATTTTTCTCAACTTTATTGATTCTTAGAGTGAAAACAGTATTTTATTATAACAAGGAAGGTGCAAATGATGCACTAACACCCTCCTTGGTAAACGTAATTAGAAATGGACAAATATTTTACCTGGCGTTGAGCCAGAATGATTTTATGGGTTTTATGATTTTTTTGAATAATTGTAATCTCCTGTTTTGAAACACATGATACTACTGCTCTGAAACAATTTAAACAGATTTTTAAAACAGAAAAATTTGAAAGAAGAAATATCACTCGAAGAAACTAGTTAATAATTATTAAACACTATTGCTGTTTATAAAATTATTTTTTCAATTCGAAGACAATTGCAATAATAACCAGACAGATATATAATTTTATCAAAACAAAATATTTTTTAGAAATTTTGTAATTTAATTCAAAATAATAATTTTAATTTCAGTCCTTGAGATGTTTCTTCTAGCGAGGTCACAGAAACTGCAATAACACCATAAACAATTTAACGAGCGAATTCAATTCCTTAAGTTTAGTGTTGTTAGCCATAAAACTTGAATATTTTGGACAATTTGACAATTCAATCAATTTCAAATATTGATTTCTGTTAATTTCTGCTATTTGTTTTCTACAATCTTTACAAAACGAATAAACAACTAGAAGCTTCTATCAAAAAGCGAACAATAACAAATTAATTCTTATTTAAAACTGTACCCAGCATCTAAAATTATTAATTAACGAATGGCTTGAACAAGTTAAAAGCTAAGAATTTGTCTGAACTGTTTGATTTCCACTTATACAGATTTTATAATGCTGGTCACTGCAAGAAGTGCAAGTCAAATAGAATTCAAATAGAAACCAATTCAGTTCAACTTCAAATGCGAATTGTGGATTGGCACATCATACATAAGAAAATGTTTTAAATTGTTCAATTAACAATCAAGCAATGATGTTCTATTGTCAACTGTGTTAGTATAAGTAAGGAATGTGTTAGGTAATCATACCGGCCACGTACCCCTGGTTTCGACATCCCTGATCCATTTTGTCATCTCTAATAATTCCTACAGAAAACTTTGTTTAAAGAGATTGTAATGTTATTTTAAAATTCGCACTAGATCCGCCCCTGTTTTTCAATTTCGTTCGGATATTTGTTTTCTTGACGCGCAATATTTAAATTGTTTCATTAAACGAATGTTTGTTATAATGTTAATTTAAAGAATTAATATTTTTGTGGTCTCGACACCTAGACTCCAGTAGACGTGTCTTTCGTTGATTTCCAATATCAAATGCCCAGAATCATTAGTTGCAATACTGCAGTCACACAGTCTCGGGGAAGTCAAATTTAAACTAGCAAATCTACAAGTAAAATTTTCCATTGTCGCATAAAGAGTATTAATGTCTTAATCTGTTAGGGTGTATATCCGACTTTTTAACCCCACTTCCGTAAGTACGAACTGCGTAAAAAAAACGCAGAGGTTAGGCATTACGTGGATAGCTGTTGACTTGAACCAACGTGTGGTAATTTTCGACGTTTACCTCTACATCCCCTAATTGGATTCAAACCAAATTAAGTGAAGCGACCCTCTTAGAAAAAAAAGAGATCGGACTGGAGAAATCGTAATTTCTTCGTGTCAGAGACGCGCAATAGTCGCGGAGGAAAGTGGTTTGTTTGCCAACAGCAAGGCTTATAAATTTCGTTATCGTGGGGAATGTATAACCCAAATATAATTACGCTGGTGTCCTCCAGGAAGCAGAAATTGTAGAGGGTAGGAACGCAATTGGCCCCGTTGGTGTAGCATCTGTGTGTATACTACATTTTGGAAGCTCCGCAAAATTTTAATAGTGTTTGAGACTCCGTGATTTTCGTTTATAAAATTGTGTGTAAACGCCTGGATTTTGTTCTTATGTTTTTTTTGCGATTAACGTAAAATAAGTGGTTGTTCTTCGAAATTAAAGTTTTCTCAATTATTGGATCTAGCTGCCTTTCGTCGGAAAACAGAGGTCTGCACATACCTTCTGGAAGAAAGAATTCCTGTATGAGTAAGAAAGAAAACCTGCTATGTTTTATTATATGAATTTTATTGTTTAAAGACTAGGAGAACGTCGAACTTTGTGAAATATTTTATACGAAAACTTTGCTTAGACAGGATCAGTTTCGTATTGTTTTATTGAATCATAATTTTTTTTTCAAGTAACTTTTTAACTAATTTGTAACAGGAACGTTCCCAGGTAATTTTAGCTGGTGTTTGATAAATTGTTGCAACAAAATTACTAACTTGGCAATCATTTCTTTGTTCTTAAATGTAAAGTGCAGTTGCCAATATTTAACAATTTATGGTCAAGTTTACCTTAGTCGGGTTAATTAATATTTGAATTTTGATCTTTTGTGTTCTATTTTAAAATTTTAACGTAACAGAATCATTTCGCTTTGTTTATTGTAATAATTTGTTTTTCTTATAGTTTGTTTCTGTTTTTCTATTATTTTATCGACTCTGTTCTCCAAACAGAAATTAATTTATGCCTCTTATTGATATTCTTTTGTAGTGCTATTTTGTTATTGTTTTTGTATTTTTGTTTGTGTGTGTTTGACTCATTTTTTTTTATTATCATTATTGTTTTAATAAATGTAAGTAAGGTCGACTTCTTGTATTTTTGTTTCTGTAAGTGGATCTCTGGTCCAGGCGAAGCAGCTTAATTTCATTATTTTGTTCTTTTGGCTATCAAAAAGCACGTAGTGTATATTCCAAATTTCAATTATAGACTAGATATCTTTGCTCAAGAGAGAAGTAAATATTGAATTGGCATTTCTCTCTTGTATCGTTTTAAAAGAAGGAAGTCTTCAGAGGACTTTCTTAGCAAAATTAAGTAAGACAAATCAAGTGCTTATACAGTGTTTATTTTGTGTATTGAGTCTCATTGGTAAAACGTCAGAGCGAGTTTTAATAGAGCTTCCACGAGGTAAGTTACACATAGGGTGAGGTTTCGTAAGAGGCCTATATACAGGATGTCGGATTAACGAGTAGTCGCGTGACCGACCATCAGAACCCTTCGATCTACGACTGCTGGCGCCCTCTTTTACGACCATCTATTAGTTTAATAAGAGTTTTGGAAAACGGTGAGCTTCTCTTTGTGAGAGATTAGTCAAGTTTATTTGAGAATCCACCCCATCTGCGGCATGAGCTACGGGATTTAACATCTACCATTGGTCTGGACGGGACTTGTGCATACCTTTGAGCACTGGCCCGTTACAAGACTTCCGGTTAAACAAAACCGTAGCCTTTTATGGCTCGAATTTTTAATAAATTGACGACTTTCGGGATTGATCGTGTCATTCCTGAATTATAATATATACATTTCCCTCACCGTTATAAGGGCTTCTTCAGAAGAGTAAAGAAGAGTAACTCGACATGTTAACCACGCTAGAGGCGAAACTCTTCTAACGAGAATGGAGGGTTTAGTACATAGACAGAATTGATTCACTGATTTCTAAATGGCGGAAAATGGATACCCTGCATCGCGATTGATGTTATTGGGATGTTTATGAATTTCTATTGTTTCTCTGGTTTAATAGACGCATCTTCAAACAAAATCTTATGTCTCGTGTTGGTGTTCGGCAACATCAAATGCAGATATGCGACCTGACCTCATACACCGCTTGTGATCAGTAAAGCTACCAGTTTCTCTGATGTATACTGAGCCACAGAAGCATGGTACGCTGTACACTCTTCGCCACGCCTCTAGAGTGGTTGGAGTTGCCGTGCTCTTCTTTAGTCTCCTCCTCTCCGAATCGAATAACAAACGAAAAGATAGTTGTCAATTTGTCGTCGCATTCTTTTCCTACATCGGAAGCAACTGTACTATCAAAAAATTCTAACTTTACTGTGGCACCTAAGAAGATACCCGTAAGTGCAGTGAAATCATCTTTAGTAAAACTTTCAAATGAGGACGTCGAGCTGGTGAGACTAGAAACAGCACGGTGTCTTTGCTCAACAAAACTTCCGTAAGTCAACGCTTCCAAGGAAGAACGAAGTGCCTTGCAGAATCTCAGAACAAATTCGAACTTCATCATACTTTCAGCTGACTAAGGTAATGTCACTGTCATCCTTGATAGATCACAGTATGTGGAGAACGTGAACTCACCCCTACAAACTGGAACATACGTTCAGCTCACACCCTACTTCTAAAATTACTTCAATAATCAAGTCATCAAGCATACCACAAGAGATTCAATGCCAAGTAATCGAATGTTGTATGGTCTTCTAAAAATACACTAAGTCAATAGTTCTCTTAGGTCAATCGTTAACACAATAGGATCTCCAACCTATAAACTCGCTGACATCCTAAAAAGTTGTACTAGAAGAACCCTTTTACACATTTTGAACTCTTCACACTTTGTCTAACTGATACTTGGACTCACCCTGAAACCGGATAATCTTTCGATCAGTTTTCATGTGACCTATCTTTTCATTGAAGTCTGTGTTCCCGGCTCTGTGGCCATCATTCAACAACAACTCAAGAAGGAAAAACAATTAATGTGGCAACATTGGTAAAAAATGCTTGGCTTCAACCTACTTTTTGTTCCGCGATGAACTCTACCAACAAGTCTCAGAAGCTGCGATGGGCTCTCCGCTGTCACCGGTAGTTGTGTATATTTTCATAGTTTTTTGAGATAATTGTTTTAAAATCTACCAAGTATGGGTTCAAAGTTGTTGTTCATTTATCCAACATTCAAGGGGAACTAGAACATATCTGGAGCAATCTTCGGAATAATTCGTTTTTCACTTTTTTTTTAAATGGTTACAACGAACGAGACATAAACAAGACTATTAAGCAACGCCTTGACCCTACTCCAAAAGAAGCTCTTCAGAACACAACTGTATTCATCTCCACTATTTTCCTATCATACATTCATAAAGTGATAGATCGCATGGGAAAAACGCTCCAGAAACATAGAATCAGAACCGTCGTTAAGTTCATCAACAAAATCTCATAACTCTTACGTTGTCCTAAAGACAACCCACCAGTATCATCTAAAAGAGGGTACAGTGTACCATGCTTCTGTGGATGAATATATGTACAACAAAGAAACTGATTACACGATTAACAGGCGCTTACTAGACACAAGCAAGTATAGGGTCGGACCGTATATCTATATCTGCCGTTGCCGAACATCAACACGAGACGGGGGCATAAGATATTGTTTGAAGATGCGTCTATTATTTTTAAACCATTTTTCTATTACACAAAAAAGATCAGAAAAGCAATAGAAATTCACAAACATCCCGATAATTCCCACTTTCTTTATTTTTGTCAGAAGAATTTTGCCTCTAGAGTAGTTGACACATCGAGTTGCCATGCTCTTCTTTAATCTCCTGAAGAGATTTCTTATGAAAGAGAGTAAAACGTTGAGTATGTATTATAATTAAAAAATGACACGATCTAATCCCAAAAGACATCAATTTATTAAACTTCCGGCTAATGCGTCAGCAGTAGAAATCTATCAAGTGTCATTAGTGAAAGATGGAATGTTTCGGTAGAATCGCTACAAAATTAATTTCCAACTTCGTTTTCTTGCTTCATGATACCCAAAATTAGTAATAATATTCTCAATTATTCAGGTGATTTTTCATCAGATATTTCAAAACGTATTAGATTGGTTGGCTCAGAATGTGATTAATCTGGTCGTGTTGATATGCGTCTTGGATCAGGTATATTTTACAATTGAAAACAGTGCTAGGATGGATTATTTACGGATCTATAGTTTCAACTCAAAACACAATAGAACGCAATTAACAAGATTATTTTATTGTCCAATAACACCATAAACCTTGGGAGATTTCAAGCAAGTTGCCATCAAACAATTTCGTTTCTTTGAATTCAAACTTGCAAAAGCCCCTAAGCTAAAACAAATGTATGACGACTTTATAGACAAATATACCATTTCTTATTTTTCTTGCTTTTCAATGAAAAGGACTAATCAAAGCTGTGGGTTGTCTTTGATGCTTCGTGTCGTACCGATTCAGAGTTACCTTCTCATGACTTTCAACATATAAGTTCTGTCGTCCAAAATGATTTCTTTTCTATTCTTCTGCGATTCCATCAATATTGAATAATCACATGTGTTGATATAGTTAAGATGTATAGACAAATATTAATTAAACCTGAAAAGAGACATCGTCAATAAAGAGTATGACAACAGAAATCATTTGATGATGACAACACTGTAACCTATGGTAAATAGGCAGATGCCTTAACCAATTTTTAGTTGGAAATTCTAATTCTTTTTTAAGAACTTTAAATGATTTCGCTCGTGATGTCTATATGAACGATTAAAAAACTAGGCATGCAATTCAGATCTGTAGCGAAATTTTGACAATACTTAGTTCAGCATATTTTAAATTTTAAAATTGGGCTTTATCAGCAATGCCAAATACCATTCTGAACTAGATAAAAATGAAACAGCAAAAACGTTGGTTTTGTATTGATTTAGCTCTGCATATACTTTAATGTATAGTTTAGACAACAAGAGCGATTCACAATCGGTAACAAGCCGATCGATAATTTCTGAATTAGCACAAGGTTTGACCCATTAGGTCTCTTAAAGTGTGTATCATTTTTGGAAAGATAATTTTTCAAAGATTGTGGACAGACAGTCAGTTTGAAATGAGTCACTTCTTTTTGATCTAGATACAACTTGGTGTAGAGTTTTTCATAGGCTTTCTCAATTAAACAATCTGCAGGTTCCAAGCTTAGTTCTATGCAATCAATTTGAAAAAATGGAACTTCATGGTTTTTTAATGCATCCCTTCAGGTGTATGGTGTTTCTTAGGGAACATTTAAGTAAGTTTGTTTTGTTCTGTTCCTCTCAAATCGCTTACAATACCAAAGCTTAAATTATGTGGCGCTTTAGTTCTTCCGTATATAGTTCAGAAGGTTAAAAGTTCAATAACTATTACCATCAACCAATTTTATTTATGGAATGACTTTGCAGTTTTATGCAGAATCTCGTTTTTTAGATTCCGAAGCTGACAGAATCAAACGAGTAGAATTGTGTTGTAACAGACGATAACCCAGCTGACGTTTTAGCTAGAGAAATCAACCCTGATAATTTTCAAGGTTATTCACTTTGGTGGAAAGTTTCAATTTGGCATTCATTCCCAAGATCGATTACCACTTTTGTTGCCTCCTCAATTTACAAGATCAAAATGGATCGTTAGTCTACCCTTACCTCAGCGCAGCGTGTATGGCATTTTGTTTGATTGTCAGCTAAAGGATCGTTCCATGCGAACATATGGTTTTCTCAGTGTAGTTATAATCTATGAGGCCTTAAATTATTTAAGAAGATTAGCCCAATCAGAAACTTTACAAATAAAATAACAACTTCTCTAATCAGATTTCTAGAATTCTTCCTTTAAATCCATTTATTAGCCCAAAGGGTATTTTTTGAGTAAGAAGTAGATTATAATTTTATAATAATGTTTTTTTTTAATTATATTTAACTATAGGATGTTGATCATTAGTTATGTTGGTTTAGTACTAATACATCATTTAGGATAGACATTGATGATGAAGATTTGAGTGGATCGCATTTACACCAAGAGGTTTCCAAAAAAATTGAGATTAATCAGATTGACTCTGTCAAAGATAAAAATGAAGATAGTAAAGATAATAAATGGAGAAAGACAAAAAAAACTTGGAAAAAGTTAGAGAGCTTGGCACTACAAACGAGCATAGGTAAACCTCCAAAAGTTGTTTCTGAACATGTCGGAAAAACGGGATAAGTACGAAATTTTTGTATTAGTTTGAACATCAAACATAATTTCATATATAACAATACACAAACCTTTATGCAAGACAAAACATAAACGATCATAATTTTTTAGTTATTAAAGAAGATATCCGTTAGCTCTTAGGATTAATTTTGATATGCGGTTATCATAATGTACTCAGTGAAAATGAGTATTGGTCTGTAGCTGAAGACATGCAAGCTCCGGTTTTTTTAACCTATGAGCAGAGATAATTCTAGAACAATCAAACGTTACTTTCATGTAACCGAAAACTAAAATATTCAAAAATTGCAAAAGTTTTGAATTTTCTAGTTTTCGGTTTTATTCAAAACTGACAAGAAATCTACAACAATTCGGTTTTTTCCATAACATGCTTAGCGTTGACGAGGCTATGGTGCCTTATTATGGACATCATTCTGCTAAGATGTTCATAAAAAATAAACAAGTGCAGTTTGAATTCAAGATATGTTTGTTGTGTGGATCAGATGGATATCGTTACAATATAGACATATACTGCGGAAAATCAGCTGACAATAACAAAGAACTATTGGGTGCACGTGTCGCGAAAAACATTTTCATGAACTTTCTTTAATGAATATTCGAGTACAGTTCGGGAAAATTGAACCAATAAATGTTCACTAATATTTTCTGGCGAATTGAAAAAGGAAAGTGGGGATTCTTACGATTATAGGTCTGATAGGCATTTAGTGTTTGTGGAGTGGAATGACAACGCAATAATGACTGTGGGAAGTAATCACTACGGCAGCCATTTAGAGTTTTGGCGTACAACTGCTAGTTTTGGATTAGTAGTGTTAGTAGAAAAGTAACTTTCTTGCGTGCTGACACCAACGATTATCGTTTTTTGAAAAATATCCCATGTATTTGGAATGGGATGTACGTCGTATAGAGATGATGCTTTGTTATTGGTAGAAGTAGTGTTAGAAGAGTGGTTTTCAAGCAATTCTGGTACTACCGTTGGTTTTCTGTTTTCTTTTTTTTACGAAGGCAGAGCAAAACATTACTCTTATCAAGTACACTAACTGGGTGTGTTTTGTTTTTTGTTCCGTTACATAAGATCATTTTATATATCATAGTACTTTATACCAAAAGACATTTGACGCATGCCCGAACTGTTCCTAACTTGCTGGCACCAGAGGATTTTAATTCAATTGATCGAATAAATTACACAAAACCTTATTCAGTTCTGGAAAGGCTGGTATTTTCAAATTGGTGCTTTTGTTCTGGACATAGTACTTCGAAAGCTTGTAGCATGCAATCCTTAACAAATTCGCCGTCAACAAACATCCAATCATTTTTATATTACGGTGACCCTTTTTACACTCGGGTGTATTGATTGCTTGTTCCTAGTCTACTTTCTTTTTTGCTATTAGATAAGAAGAGTTAGCTGTTCCGTATTAAAGACACACTGCGCAGCGCATACGCTGTTGCTAACCTCTTGCTGAGTCCTTAATCGCTTATCGTGCGTCAGTGTATGTTTGCTAAAATTTGCAAAATGCCTCAAACCAGAATAAAAACTAAAATGTTTGGAACACCTAATGAACTTGGTAGTAATGTGCTCCCAAACTATTTTGACATTATGAAAGGATAATTGTGGTGACGAGAGTATATGAAAGCAGAGAGTAATAAAGATCTCAATGATTTTGGACGTTTCACAAAAACTTTTCATTGATTTTAAAAATGTATGGCAAAGAGCATCTCTCCAACCAATTTCGGCCAGCGGATAATTCAAAAGCTAAGAGACTACAATGAAAAATACAAAGCTCCGAAGAACATAAAATCGGCTTATAGTAAAAATCGAAATATCTGAGGACAGCTTGAAACTTTTTGATATAAGTCCTAGTAAATGTAATGATTTTCTTAATGCCACTGGAAAGTATCTATATGTGAACAAAAATTCCTGCTTGACCAAAGAACTGGAAGAAATATGATAATTGGCGGTGTTGATCTTAACGAAAAAAAACACAAAATTTTTGGAAAGGAAGTAAAAAAGAAAGAGAATGGAAAAAAGAAAGAAACGGAACTCCAAAAGGACATGTCATCAAGCAGCATCGTGAACGACTTTACTGACACCGAAACAACTTATATGAGGACAAAATCTTTCTCCAAGCTTGTCACAACCATCGACATCAAAACCTTCAAAGGTTCCGTACAAGAGGGTTAATATTAAAACATCTAGCTCAAGCATGTGACAGAAGTGGTGTTTCGGATAGATCTGCATCTCTCATTGTAAATGCTGTTCTGAAGTATTTAAACTTGGTTAGTAAAACGAATCCATGAGAGATAATTGACATCTTACAAGAACTGTTACAGAAGAGCAAATTGTGATTATTGCCGAGACAGAGTCTAGATATTTGGGTCACGTCACAGAATTAATAGTAGCATTTTCTGAAAGACATATACGGAGAAAATTTAAACAACATTGCTACATATACAATTGCTCCGCTCTAGTAGCTGTGTACACTGTGGGCCGATGTGAAACACTCAAACATTTCTGTTTAGAGATTTCAGTTTTCAAGAAGTAAGTCGGTAGTCTGTAATCTTCGTAGCATTTCCTCGCCCTTGACGAGATTTGGTCATAAAATGCACACACGACATTTATGTACATTTCCGCAATCTGTTTCTTTGCATATAATAAAAATACTCCGAGCTCATCTCTCGTAAGATTTTTTGGCTGGTGGAGATTTTCCAAAATATTTATAAACTATAAAAGTTGCTAGTATTGATTTGAAGATTTGATTCGTAAACTTTTCATGTCATAAATAATCAAAAACTACAAAAAGTCATTGTTCTAATGCTCAACACCGTTTACTACAAACATCAAATGTAAAAATAATTAAAATTTCGCACATTTCACTGTTAATTAAGCTAACAAATTGAATCTACTAAATAAACCACTTATTTAAATTATTGGTTATACAACACACAATGGTTTGTTATTATTTGATGAACGAGCAATATTTGGAAAATGTTTAAATAAACATGACTTTGCAATCCCAGTTAGGCACAATAAATCCTTGCTGAGTTATCAAAATATAAATGAATTCGCAATAATAAAATAAAAATAAATTTGTGCTACAAAGATAAAAATTTAAATGTTTTGAGATTACCTTAAAAGCTTGAAGTTTCTACCATATATAGACGTATAACATTTTCTTATTTACTGATTCCCCACAATGTGTACAAAGCATTTAAAGCTCTTGTTGGTTTTTCTTATTCAAGGAAAGCTGAAATACGTATTTGTTCTTACAGGTCGCTTCTTTTAATCGTATTTGTCACAAAGTAATACAGCAGATATAAGTGTATTGTTCTGTTAAATTGTATGTTTGTATAAAGAGAAATTATTTAATACACCGTGCTTAATCCAATACATAAAGACGATAATATAATACCTATATTAGAATATTTCGAAGTAAACACGAAGATAAACGTGAATATTCATTACAAACATTGAAAGAAAAATAAACGTTCAACATTTATACATATAAGACTAATATCAAACAAAGCAAGAATAAAAATTATGAGATCTAAAAGGAAATAGAGATTTAGAGATTAAAAATGGATAAAAATAAAAAACCATTAAATAAAATGAGTTAAGTAGTAATAAGTTCGATCACAGACTTCTGTGATAAGTTTAAGATTTTTTTGCTCAAGTTTCACGTTTGGAAATGGAAAATGGCAACTAGAACCCAATGCGAACCAGATCGGATTCTAATCTGCGTCTACTGAGAGCCAGACGAAATGCGTAATTTAAGCCAAGTTCACCCTAGGAGTTAAGTGTAGATTAGTAACAGCAGAAATTATTTCATTCTAATTTTTACGAAAATGAATTTCCTTATGATACTTCCAACCTTCCATCACAAAAGGCGGAAAAGCTGAAACAATTTTCCTTCTTATATGGTTTCCTTTATGTGTTTGTTTATTTCTAGATTTTAAGCCAGAGGAAAAAATGACGACGGCGGCGTGAAAAGCAGCCAAAAACAAACACACACTGAGTTAAAAATTAACTTTAAATCTGGTAAGCATTGTAACTACTTACAACCTCGATGCCTAGTGATGGACGGTTGCTCACCGAGTATAAACAGATCGCATACCCCGGTAGCACAGTTGGTCTTGGGATTGATTCTGTCGCTGAGATAACTGAAATAAAAATTAGTTGAATGTTAGTAAAAAGCGCCAGCTCCGTTTGCTTCGACAACTCCTCCAATAGGACGATTGAAAGAAGGTATGCCTCCGCTACGTTAAGGTAATGTAGATCAAATAACACATGGGCTGAAAAGTCCCAGGCCTAACAAAGAAAACACGTTTTTTTTTGTTCAAAATTAGCTTTATTCATCAACGTAATTTCCATCAAGAACAACGCAATCATTCCAGCGCCGCTCTAACATTTCAATACCACTTTTGTAGAACGATTTATCTTTTGCCTCAAAATAAGCCACAGTTTCAGCGATAACCTCTTCATTCGAGCGAAATTTCTCACCGGCAAGCATTTTTTTAGGTCTGCGAACAGCCAGTAGTCGCTGGGAGCCAAATCTGGCAAATACGGTGGATGTGGGAGCAATTAGAAGTTCAATTCATGTAGTTTTACCATTGTTTTGATTGACTTGTGACACGGTGCGTTGTCTTGATGAAACAAAATTTTTTTCTTTGCCATATGCGGTCGTTTCTTTGCAATTTCGGCCTTCAAACGCTCCAATAACGCTATATAATATTCACTGTTGATGGTATTTCCCTTCTCAAGATAGTCGATGAATATTACACCACGCACATCCCAAAACATCGAGGCCATATCCTTTTCAGCCAATTGTTGTGCTTTCGGTCGCTTTGGACGAGGTTCACCAGTTGCTGTCCACTCAGATGACGATCGTTTTGATTCCGGAGTGAAGTGATGGATCAATGTTTCATCCATTGTCACATATCGACGCAAACATTCCGGTTTGTTACGTTTAAACATGGCCAAACACTGCTCAGAAACATCAACACGTTCTTGTTTTTAGTGAACAGTGAGCAAACGCGACACCCACTTTGAGCAGAGCTTTCTCATAGTCAAATGCTCATGCAATATAAAGCCAACACGTTCTTTTGATATCTTTACAATGTCAGCTAACTCACGCAACTTTACTTTTCGATCATTCAAAACGATTTTGTGGATTTTTTTGATGTTTTCTGGTGTTACCGCCTCATTTGGACGTCCACTGCGTTCTGCATCATCGGTGTCTCTACGACCACGTTTGAAGTCAGCAAACCAACGTTTTATTGTTGTTTCTGATGGAGCGGAGTCCCCATAACACTTTTCAAGCCTTGCTTCGCTTGAACGGTATTTTTTCCCATCAAGAAGCAGTGTAAAATTAAAACACGAAATTGTTTTTGATCCATTGTTTTGAAAATAACAAAAGTAGCGTCACTCTTAGCACAATAACTCACAAAATAATGAATAGAATATCATGAAATTTTAACAGCTGTCTTTTGAAGGTTAGTACTAACTGAAAAAGCGGTGAATGCAATAGAACTAGCACCATCTATTTGTTAGGCCTGGGACTTTTCAGCCCATGTGTTAAAACGAAAGTTTCCCATTTACTTCTGTCATAATTAACTCAAAGAAACAGCTCACCTAAGATGAAGGCAGTACACACACAAGACAAGAAAAGTAACTAAATGAGTTAGACGTCAACGATAACCTCCTCTGCTGCATGTCTTAAAGTGCCAAAGTCTGAGCGTGTGTATTTGTGAGGTTATATTCACTTTGTGAGTATCAAGTTATTACTTAGTTTGTTAATGTTTGTCAAAAACATGAAAATAAAAATTTTTAATTAAATTGTTTGCAAAGCGGGTAAGATTGGGACGAATTACAAAGTCTCAGTGTGTCGATCCAGTTCGTATAAAATTGTCCGTTCCAAAACTGAGCGGGTAAAATTGGAAATAATCACAAGCGTGTCAATGAATTTC
>VTPC01001215.1:0-11836 GCA_011009095.1 Ignelater luminosus
TTTGTTAATAAACGTTTAAAATTGAAAAAAAAGTCTCATTTCATAGGTATACACCTAAATAGCTACATCCTTAGCTGATGTATTCATATTTTACCTAAAAATATACCTGCAGAAACATAGTACATCAAGAGCCCCAAATAGTAGTCTATGAAAGTTAAATAGGAAAAATTGAAAAATGTTGATAAATTAGTTAAGTTAGTATTTTACATAGGGGACTGTTTAGCTGCTTCAGGATTTGTCAATAGCAACTTTTTGCTTAAATGAAACGTCTATTATTGTGTTTTAAAGTGGACAGTAGTCTTGTAATAGTTAATTACCAACACATTTTTGTGTTAAACTGCAGTTTACTTTACCGTCTACTGCTGAATATAATTCATACTGAGGTAGAATTACGTTTTTCTTGTATCTGTTTATATACCATGGATTTGTAATAACCTGAATTCAACTTAAATCTTGTTTTTTAAAGTTTTTTAGTGAATTTCTAACAATATCACTAAAAAAAGTTGTAATACCAGTTTATCTGCTCTCAGTATTTATTTAACGCGAAGTAATTCATTTTTTCCACCTATGGTAGTAGTGTCCAAAAGCATAATAGTCGAGGAAATAAAGCAGAAAAAAGGCCAAAGTAAAACAAAAAAAAATCGCCAAGATGGATTTTGATGCGGTTTGCGGCAATCGATTCTGTGAGTTGTCTAGAAAAAATGCTCCGTTTGGTTTTTTGACGTTTTTTGTTATTGCATTTCTACATAAGAAAATGCATCTTTTTGGATGCACTTTGATGCAGTTTGAAAAAAAAATAGACAAAATGAGCCAAAATGGGCCAGATTTTCTCACTCAGGGGTTTTTTGGGTCGCTAATCACGAATCCGGCATTAGTTTTCCGGAGAAACCATCCTGGCCGTGAGAAAACGGAAAATTTGGCCTAATTTCTGAAAAAATTTTTCTTGTTCGTTAAAATTTTGAATTTTAACTCGAAAATGGGTCCTAGGAGGTTTTTTTGGTCGCTGATCACGAATCCAGTATTAGTTTTTCGGAAAAACCATTCTGGCCATGATAAATTGGAAAATTTTGCCATTTTCTTCATTTTTGTCATGTTTAACCGCTCACGGGTGGCAGTTTGGAACCAGTTTTCACTGTTGCTGTAAAAATTGGGGAAAACCCGCGAAAAATCATTGGGAAGTTATCAAAAAAAATGTGTTTCATGTCGATTTCGCGTGATGATATATATAATATAAATTTTCACAAACAAGAAAAATTTTTCCAGAAATTAGGCCAGATTTTCCGTTTTTCCACGGCCAGGTTCGCTTTTCAGGAAAACTAATGCCGGATTCGTGATCAGCGACCCAAAAAACCCCCGAGTGAGAAAATCTGGGCCATTTTGGCTCATTTTGTCGACTTTTGTCAAACTGCATCCAAGTGCATCCAAAATGATGCATTTTCCTCTGTAGAAATGCAATAACAAAAAACGTCAAAAAACCAAAGGGAGCATTTTTTCTAGACAACTCATAGAATCGATTGCCGCAAACCGCATCAAAATCCATCTTGGCGATTTTTTTTCGATCTCTTCTGCTTTATTTCCTCGACTATAAAGAGTATCCCACAGAACAGTATTTGACTTCTAATAACAATCAGTATTTAATTAGAACACTGAGGTATTTGAAAATAACATAAAATAGAAGTTTTATATTTAGAAAGAAACGATTTAAAAATATATAAAAAAACTCTGTTTCTTTCAACAATTTGCGAATTCCACCATTATTATTCCAATCAATAATTCATAAACAAACTTAGTCAAATACACAACATATGACATTTATTTATTTTTTATAACATAACTTGGATAACTTGAATAAACTCGTAAAAATATAGGTAAATATTTGTAAAAATAAATTTTCCGATGTAGTGAATCGGTATGCGGAAAACCATAAATAACAAATTCAAAAAACAAACCCAACTCATTTGTCGTCTCTGACAAATTAGCTAGCGTGGGTGCTAAGTTTAAATTTTTTTTTTATCATTATTACTCCAATTTAAAAACAAATTAATATTGTCGAAAACATATGTGTGACAACAAAAAATGCAAAGAGATTACATTACTTGTGATATATTGCTTCGGCATGTTTAATTTTAGTTTTACAATGTCTATTTTAAGTTGACAGCTTAAAGAACTTCGCCGGTCAGATATAAATTAAAGTGATCTCTAATGTTTTATTTTTATTCTGTTTACGTAGATTAGAATTTCAAGAATATTTCACATGCTAGTAATTGTCACAAAGCGAAGATCATATTGGCTGAGCAAACTCCCCTCGTTAAAACTGTAGGAAAGTCCAGCAAATTAGGAGAGTATCAACGGCTTAACTAAAGACTACCGATACCAGGGATTGTGCAATCCCTAGGGATAAGCGAATATCATAGGGTGCAACTAATCCCCTGCCACCAAACAGTCGACATTAGACATTAAGAACTAATTGCTACAGTCTGTAATAAAACTACCACATAACTTTAACTGAAAGAAGTAGTTCTTAAATTAGTTTGTTGTATCCTTCAGAGAATAACGGAGTTGTTTTTCGTATTGTATAATATTAATGTTGTGTGCTGGTTGACTAGGATTAGAGAGTATCCTGAAAATCTATAACGACTACAAATAATTGGAGAGCTTTGAACATGTCCCTCGGGACGACCGCAAATTGATGTCCACTCTTGACATATCCTACAAGGATCGCTGAGGATTTTCTGTCCTCACAATATGGAAGAAGTATTCGTCTTATACCTAAATTTCTATTATCCCTTAAAAACGTACAGATGGTCGTATGTTCTTGAAGAATGCAGCATTAAAGTCTAAAAAAGATATATTCTGGAAAAATAGTATGTACGTAATATAAATCATTATAAAAGTAAATTGAAAATCTAATAACATGAACTTGATTAACCACAGTATCCTTCGCAGTTTGTCCAAACGTGTCTATAGTGTTGTAATTAAGTCTTCATGTCTTACAGGTTTCTGGGTAGCACGAGGTATAATTACGACCACGCGTACCTATAATAATTACATTTGGATAATAAGTACGTGCAGTGGATTTGTAGCGTGTGGAATGCAACTTGATCAAAGTAGGTCTTGTTAAACTGAGCTGCCTGTCGTACTAACTTGATTCTAATATTAGATAAAAATATCTCGCTGCTGTAAAATTTCACTTCACTAAAACGGGAAAGTTTGTTGGTGTTGAATGAAAAAATCAATTCTGGCAAAAGAGAAATAATAAAGCCATAGCGTGACATTTTTAAGAGGGAGTGAATTGACTTATCAATTACCACCCTAGTGTTATCAAAGAAATCAAGCTTAATACCTGCTGTGACGTCATCAACGGCACGTTTACAGTTCCGTCCATAAATCACACCGGAAGTAGGCTACAATAAAAAAATCATGAACCTTCAAGATAATGAGGTTATACATTCCAATTATGCACTGCTTATTTCAGATTATAAATTAAAATTATAACAAAGCGCTAGAGGGTGTGCAACTTCAACCAACAAACTTTCAAGACCAAAGTTGAATACACTAATTTAATCTGCATCATAAATTTTATTAAAATCAAATTTTGCTGCAAACCGTGTAATATCACCGAAGATTATTTTTTATAAAACTACGCAGTTGTTTGAACTAACTTTACTGACAATGTTACCTAACTATGTCATAATAGGGGTAGCTTTAAAGATTATTAATAGATGTAAAGAAATTAGTATTCTAGAAGTTTGCAAGCAAATTCTCCTTTTGATGAAATCTAAACTGGCAAAATCGCCGTTTACAAAATTCTTGTTGGTTCTTTTACATATCATATCTTGTAATTTGTTATCTCACAAAATAAAGAATTCTGTGTTAAAGATAACAGTTTTTATTAGTTATTACAGAAGTTCAAAATTGTCTTCAATAAAAGTCTATTTTTTGTTCAGAAACCTATAAAGTAGTACCCATTCGCAATATAAATATCTTTTGATAGTTCTGAGTTCTGCTTCTTGAATCTTTAGATTTAGAAGTAAAATATGACTCAACATTTACATTCAGTACAAAAGTAAAATGTGCCTCACATGATATATCTTCAATCATCTTCAAAAACGAAACTTTTCTAAGAAATCTTATTTTCATAGGTGATACATATCTATGGTAACTATTAACTTCTAAGGATGGCAAAGAAAAGTAGCCGTGGTTAGGAGTGAAGGTTTGATATCGTTTAAGAAACTCTTCGAGTTCATTAATAGAATGTTTACAAGAAAATTCAAAAGATAATTCAACTACACATAAGGACCTGTTAGAACCAAATACATACACTTCCGCAATTCATTTGTGGTTACTCTGTATTGTTAGTAGAAAAAAAGAGAAACCGTTTAGAGAATCAACAACCATTAAATAATAAACTGACATTTAAAATAACATTGCTATCGTCAGACCATGCTTATTTCTGTTGTGAAGCAGCAGTGCCAAATAGACTAAATGTTTTTTATTCATTGAAGCAATTAATTTTTGGAACCGCACAACGAAATATAATATAAATGGAAAGAAGAAAACTCGTCTGGCCGGTTTATATCTTTGTGGAACATGGTATTCTTATAAAGTAGTTGGAATTGAAGAGAGACATCATGGCATAGGACATCTGTTGTATTCTTTCAGGCACAGAAGTATTGAAACTTATAAGTTTTGTTTGGAATTCAATAAAGCTACATAAAAGGATTTTTGCGTGCCATCTTGCCTTCTTCGTGGTGGTGGTCTGAGGTTTGTTCTGAGAGTCTCCAACCAAAATTTCTACTTATAAATTTTTTGCAAAAAGCTCCTCAGAGGTTACAAATAGTTCAGCTCCGGTATTCTTCGAAGCGCTGCTTTCTTCATCTCTATGAGCCGTGACGTTACAGATGAGAGATCTATAACAGATGATGCAATGGAATTAGTTCTTGTAACTTATAGATGAACTATCCGCATACCACGGCCAGACAAAACCTGCACTTCTGGGCGACGTCGGAGTATCACTTGACTTCATGTTGTCAAGATAGAATATTAAAAAAGATAATACTTAACTTAGCGGAAAACAGAGAGAGGGGTGAAAATGGCTGCCGCAAAGCTTCAGGTGAAGACTGTTTTTTTCCAAACGCGTTGCCCGGTTTTGTAAGTGTACCTCAAGAATTCTTTTGCCTTATTGAGATAAGTTGGACCTTTCAAAACGAGATATCACTCAACAGCTCGATTGAAAGATGTCGTGGTAATCGAAGTTGGACAACAAATGTAAGATGATACAGCGTTGTGTGATGCCAGGTCGGGAAACTTGTGTTGGTGGGAATTCTTGAAGCACTCAGACGTAATGTTGGTGGTTAGAGAAGAAACTGATGGCGTTTATGAGCTTGTGAAGAAAGCACTCATGCCAGATTTTGTTGATATCTACATAGAAATGTGGCAAGATAACAGCTACTTGTGTTGAAATCATGCTGTTGTCGTTGTCGCAGCAAAGGGTCTTAACTGGCCATGTCTCAACGCAATCCTTATAATATAATATAATATAATAAAAACTAAATTGTCTTCAGATTCTGGTATTTAGACATAACCATGAAATGATTTAATTTCGAAGATGGTTGGTCCTAATCTTTGTACCAGTTCTTGAAATATTCAGAATTCGCTTACTTTACTGAAGAATACTTAAGTATCATTTGCACAGCGAGAAAAGTAACTAGTTGCCTACGTTTCGTCAACAAAACTCCTCTAGGACGTCATTTTTTTTCCTTTGTGTTTCTGTTCACGCGGTTAGCCATCTAAAGCAAAAATACTTATTCAGAATCGACTCTAGAGCAACAGTTCTTCCTTGCTGAGTAATGAAAAACACTGCCTCTAATAGATCTATTCAGAAACGGGACTTATTTTTGCCAATAGTTAATTTATCTTAGTCATTGGGTCACTTCCTAAAGTTGCTTTATGCGTGATCTATTTGAATTTCGTTTTCTTTTGATATCACATCCCATACAAAATATAAGGGACTTTGTTTCCGTAGACGTTCATCTTCTGTAGCTTTAATAGACGCAAGAATAGAAGTGTCCTGCAGATTCAGAAAGCTACACTTCGGTGACCGTAAATATCTAATGTAAGATCCGGTTGGGACTAAAAGAGCAGTAGTAGCTTTGCTAGTAATCTCGGCACTAGACTAATCTATAATAATTGTCTTAGATATTTGAAAATACCTAAGAAAAACTGAAGAGATCTGGTATGTATTGGTGTGGATACCTCCTGCCACATGGGGATAAATGTGTGGTTTTGGTGTGTAGTTTGTAGTTAGTTGTTGTTGAATGTTAAATGTATTATATTGGGGTTGGAGTGTAAAATAATAAAGTATACGGATGCCTACAGTATTGTATGAATTACTACAGAAATAATAAAACAATACAAGATCGAAATAAACGCAAACCACATAAATGTTGGAAGTGTTGTATATGTATAATCATGATCATGAGTATACCTTGTATCCTATAGACTGCGTTATTACTTCTAAAATATTTCAGAATATTCAGAAAAGAGAAATTCAGCGTCTTGTGTCTTTTATACTCGCAGAGTTTGACGACTCATGTTATACAGGGTGATTTTCAACATGTATGCCAAATTAAAATTTGGTAATAGAGAAGCCCATTTTGAGTAAAAGTAGAAAAAAGTTGATATCAGCATATGTGGGACTTTATCTTCTTAGTGACTTATGTGAACTTTAACCTTTCTTCATACAACACATGTACATACCTTAGAGCAGTGATTCTCAACCTTTTTTCTGTCACGGTACACTTTTAATAATTTAAAAATTTGGCGGCACACTAACGATAAAATAGATTTAAAAGAATTTTACTAAACTAGTGTATAGCTTTGTTTGGGTTAAATCTAGAACCAGTCCAGAACTGTAATAGTCATGCGCATTGGTTCAGTCAATCCCCGCTACGAAAATAGAACTAATCGAACTACTTGTCTGACGTCGCTTATGTATGGGTATTCGTGGTAGCAGCACATTTCAAAAATCTCGCGGCACAATAGAGTGCCGCGGCACAGTGTTTGAGAATCACTGCCTTAGAAAATCACAAAAAATGATAGAAGAATAAAATAAAAAGTTACAATGTGAATCTGTCAAGGACCCTTGTTCATCTAGTTAATATCGACGTCGTTGGAGAAGGTATTTGCGTCAGTGTCCCTTTTACAAAACTTAACGTGAATGAGGAATGAGATACCGTTGTATACATTATTGTTCATATATAAAAGGAATTCGGGTAATAACACCTTCACAAATCTCGTTATGGAAAACGTGGATCTTTTGGTTTACTACGTTAACTTTGACCTCGTCTAAGAAGGAGCGCATTGCTCAGCGTAGTCACAAATACTAATATGTGTGAGAAAAAAGTGTTGAATATAGACGTATCTGTCAAAATGAAAAGTTAAATTAATTATTTAGGTGCCTTGTGTAGATTTATACCATATGGCTACGTGTGTTAGTTACATTTAATGGAGTTACTAATCAAGTCAAACTTTAGGTTCTAAAAAAATATATACGTCCCACGTGTCCCCAAACTGATACTAATTGAAAGGACATATATTTGTATACAATACAGCATCTAAATTATTTGGTGTGGCCCAAATCTAACTTCTTACCGGATAGTGGCCTTTAGCCTTATTGGTTAGTACTAGTTTGAAACCGCCACATCTCAGTAACAAAATAGAACTGGGAATGTGTTGATATGAATATCACTTCCAAAATTCTTAGAAGCAGCGATGGTCGGGAATCTACATCAGCCTGAATTACAAATGGGGAAGCCTTTTTCTAGAATAAGCTTAAACTCTCCTCTTTACCATAATGGACATACAGGGTCTAGGATTGATTCACGTGCCATTAGCGAAATAAAAATTTTAATAGTTAGCTATGAAATCTCCATATTCATGTGCAGTATTAAACCAGACAATCATATTCTTGTACAATGGCATGATACTAGTGACACATACAGTGTGTCTCAGATAGAATGGGATTGCATGGGTAACTTTTTTATTATTATAATTAGAAATTTGGTTAACTGGACAATGTTGTGCAATTTTGTATGCCGATTTAGATTTAGATTAGAAAAGTTTAAAATTCATAACGGATTAGCAATTATTTCAAAAAAAAGTGAAAATCGCGGTTTTCTAAAAAGTTAAATATCTCCATAATTTAAAAAGAAAACAATTAATATTGTTGGTATTTTCTAATTTAAACATAGGTTGCTGTACAACGTTAAAAAGAGAAAAAAATCTATTTAATCGTGTAAAAATCCAATATGGCGCTCATTTAAAAAAAGAAAGTTGTCATTAATATGTCGGAATATGCCATTTTGAATTTTATTTTGGCATCATTTTTAAGTGTATCTAATCGAAGCAAGCAATTTCATATTAAAACTTTTTACATAGCTTTTTAAATTATAGAGATGTTTGACTTTTTAGAAAACCGCGATTTTCATTTTTTTGGAGTAATTGCTAATCGGTGATGAATTTTAAACTTTTCTAACCTAAATGTGAATCGGCATACAAAATTGCACAACATTGTCCCTTTAACCAAATCTCTAACTGTAATAATAAGATAGTAGCCTACGCAATCCCACTCGATTTGAGACACACTGTACACTTCAAAGACTGTATTATTTGTAAAACATCTTCTTTTTTAATTATAAACGTCTTCTTAGAGGTATATAACATATATGTAAGAGGTACTAATTTCTAACAGTATTTGTTATACTTACAGTTAATAAACGTGTCACTGTCAGCTAATGTCTAAACTTGAATTCTAAGTTTCTTGAAAATATCTCAGAAATAACTTACAGAATAACATAGTAAACCGCAACCCAACAAATAATACGCACCCAGAACTTTATAAACCTATCCATGTCGACGGAACGGCCTCTATCATTGCCTCTGGAAAGAGATTCGGGTAAGACGCTCATACTATAAAAGTACTTTGTCATCCAACCTACGAAATCCAAGGTGCTAATCAAATATCTAATGGGTACCTCTTGCTCAAGATTGCACATCTTACCGTCAAAACGCTTTTTTCAATGTTCTAGGTAAGGCTTTCGAAATTCATTCTCTTACACTTTCCATAAGGGTTCCGTTGAGACATGGCCACTTAAGACCCTTTGCTGCGACAACGATAACAGCATGATTTCAACACAAGCAGCTGGTATCTTACCACATTTCTATGTAGATATCAATGGAGGTCCAACAAAATCTGGCATGAGTGCTTTCTTCACAAGCTCATAAACGCCATCAGTTTCTTTTCTAACTTTAGTTTTTATTTTTTAAAGTGATTAGAAATTCTAAATGTTCCTTAAAATAAGATCTGTAAATTAAAAAAATATACAAAATATGCAATAAAGCGCCCTGCAAAGCAAAAATGTTCCACCTCTGAAAACTATAGTTTTGAGATAATAAGTGGAACGTGTTTGGGTTTCTTCACATTTGTATAGCACAGGGCATTTTAAAAATTGCTGTGTATCACTGATTTTCAAAAATAGGGCTTTCTTGCTTGGCCTACAAATAGATTTTAGAGTTCAGCAATACACACTAAATTCATTTCTGTTTATTTTTCGAGTTACGGCCGTTTTGCTTTGCAGGGTAATGCAATTTTCAGTTTTGGTAATGAAAATATTTACAAAATACAACTGTTATCATGCATATAGGATAAAATATAGTTGAATTGTTTTGTCTTCCCAATGAAGAAAAGCAAATGTAATTAAATAATCTGGAGTATGTTTTCTAAATTTTATATTCCATAAAACATTGTGATACTGGTGAATAATAGTCATAGCAATTATGTTATAATAAAAGAATCTGCTTTACTTTTTAAAACTGAAGAATCCTAAGGTGGTAAGAACAGAGTTTATTTTGATTTTTTGTGTAATAAGTGCCTCAATTTACATGCCTATTAAGATGTATAACGTTATTGAGTTTTGTATTTTTTAATGTTTTCTTTAACAGAATCAATGCAAAATCTGAAACAAGAGGTATAAATATAAAACAAAACTTGTGCAGTAGAAAGTTTACCTTCATCCCAATTAATAAATTACATTTCAAAATAAAGATACTCTACTGTAAACTAATGTTTATGTTATCTCTTTTAACTGCTGCGCTCCTAATACCTCAGCGAGTTCAAACACTTGCCAACCACGTGCTCGTCATTCCTTGAATTCATTCCGAATTCCAAGCTTTTTAGTAATCTGTAATTTTCCCACATACAGACCAGTACAGTTTCATGTAAGACGTTTTAATGAGTAGTTTAATAAAGATTCCTACAGTATTAAGCATTGTAGAAAATCCAAGAAGTAGCAGAATCCTGCTAATGGATGCTTCAGTTTGCGTTTATGTTAAGCTACCTTTATTTCTACAGAAACCTGATTTACTCTAAAATTAATTTTGTAAATTTGCAGTCTTCTTCACTTATTTCAGCTAGAGCATAGCAGATGGCGCTTTAGTAAATAAAGTAGTAGAACTTTCTAACTGACAATGGAATGCAGTTTTATCTCTTTTATTTACTGAATTCCTAATAAGCGGAGTACCTTTAACACTGCCGATCGACCACGTGCTTGTGCTGCGTGCGCTTGAGCACTTTTGCAGCAGCTGATTGACATCAACACTAGAGTAGAATGATTGATTGCATAAAGGCATGAACATCTCCCTGCCTCTAAATTAAAGAAAAACTCCAAAAGTGGTGGGTGTATATTTTTAGAAATTATTTTTGTATCTACATACTTAGCGAATAATGTAAAATCAAACCGAAAAGTACTTCAGTAATATAACAGTGAAAGAATCGTTAAATTTC
Source organism: Ignelater luminosus (assembly GCA_011009095.1). Classification (NCBI taxonomy): domain Eukaryota; kingdom Metazoa; phylum Arthropoda; class Insecta; order Coleoptera; family Elateridae; genus Ignelater; species Ignelater luminosus. Next base: position 10,844 of record VTPC01001215.1, read on the forward strand.
ACAAGTAGGTACTATACAAATTGAAAGAAAATCTTGAAATTAAAATGACTGCTCTAAAATTACTTAATACATGCGTTACGACTAGAAGTGATGTAATCCAGATCCTCTATTAGATGATAATTTCTCATCTAATTAGAAATGCTTCATATGCGAAGATGAAAAACACACAAGTAAAGGCATTGCCGTAGCATACAATTCGTTCGAACATTTCGACTATTTCAGCTATTTCACGCAATGGCTAGGGCTTTTACCTTTTATGTGAATATTATTTTGAGTCTTACGTGCAAAGTGGCAATACCTAAACGAACCATAGCGAACTTCCCACACACACTGCCCAAGAATGTGCAAATACGTCAATAAAGCCGCATTTTTATATTCAGAAAAGCGAAGTAGTATTTTGTTTTAATTGTACACTACAGTATTATAAGAAAAGTTGTATTCTTATTTGTATAAAATTTGTAGTGAGATTCATCTTTGTTTCTTTATTGATTTTATTTGTCGGTTTATTTCTAATTTTTGACATCTATAGTGACTTGCTAAACACTAATTTCAGTTTTTTTTTATCATAATGCTGATACCCTTCCTTTTCAAAGAAGGCTTTACAATGTTATGTTATGATAATATCTCTTAGATTGAATACTATAGTCTAACATAGTGATACTACTGATCACTCATGACTAATAAACTCTTCAAAGATTCCCAAGAATGGGCTAAAAGCAGCTATGCAGTAGTAAACTCTGACCAGAAGTGTAGCATGCACAGTGTTAATCTAAAGTTTTTTTTCCGCTAATTTTGAGTTACATTTTCACGCACTTCAGCTCACTATATAACTCTAAGTAGAAATCAAATGGTCAGCCTTTAATGCCTACAGAATTCAAATACAATAAGCCGTTGACTTTAACCCTTGTATCACTTTTGGTAACTTTTAGGGCCAGTTGCACAAAAGTATTTTATTCAATGCTTAAGTTAATCCCATTAGTAGCCAGTTTCATT
>VTPC01001215.1:16836-35856 GCA_011009095.1 Ignelater luminosus
AAACTACGGTATTCATAACTGATCAAAATCCGGGACTTGTCGGCTAGATTTTGATTTGCTGCTGATATATTGAACATAGAGCAATACCTTATCATGTCATACAAACTAGTAATTTACCTCCATTCATCTCAGATTCTTAGAAATCTTGAAGAAATAAATGGACCACTTCTGAAGGAAACTTTCCGTGGAGTAATCAAATCTTTGAAGGTTTATATCTTCAAGTTAAGAATTGAAAGCCAAGTCTCAACTGAATTGAACTAACGACGCTGTTTACATTACATACTGGATGTAGATAAATGATGGACGTAGATGGATCACTTCTGAAACTTTCCTTGGCGTAATTTAATCTTTGAAGGTATATAACCTTGAAGATATACTTCAAGTCAAGAACTGAGAGCCAAGTCTCAACTGAATTGAGCAAAAGACGCTGTTTACATTATATCATTGGAGAATTATTGAGAAAGCAAGTTAGATTGTTGGTAACTTTATGTTAGAATAAATGAAAGTTTTCACGTCGTGGTGCCATATTCAACGAACTCCGAAGGAGTAGTTACTGAATTTGCAAAGTATGTCTGTCTGTCTGTATGTATGTCCCCATTTTTTGTCAAATTCTGAAATTTTGACTTCAGATTTGGATTCTACATTAAAAACTAAAGATCACGTGGTATCTTTGTTTTTTGATAACTCTTCGGGAACATGGTCAAAATGGCGGTCGAAAATTGGAAAATTTTCAAAAATTTTTTTTTACTTTAGAATCGTATTCTATATAAAAAATAAAACAGACGTGCACTTTTAGTTTATTGATATCACCTCAGGAACATGGTCAAAATGGCTGACGAAGTCTGAAAAAAGTAACAAAACGCATTTCGTTGTGGTTATACTTTGCATTCTCAGATGTTTTATTTTTGAACAACTATTAACAGGGTAATTACATCTATAGTTTTAGCACAATATGTTTGAATTTTGCAAAGTATTGTAATTTCGTCCAAGCAAATCATGAAATCTGTGCACATTGATGGTTTATTATACTTTGTCCACAGAATGAGTAATTATCTGGATAATTTATTTTCGATAAAGACATTAAAAAACTCAACTAGTTGACTTTTAAGTCTTGTCTCTGAAAATCATGGGGGTTAAGATATTTAGATTATTGAAAACAAATAAGAATAGCGGAACCAATCCTAAGGTGACTTGCAGAAACTTCAGCACGGCAGTAAACATTGTTATTCCAGTTTTGGGCTTAACTTGTTATTATCCCTTAGGTTTATGCTTCTAACAGCATAACAAATGTGAAGCAACTTTCTCGGGACAAATTGACAACGGTGGAAAATAAGTTTATTATGGAACAGTAATTGCCAAAATTTATAATAATAATTTAGATAGTGAGGAGTACAAAAACGATCTGTTACAGAGATATGCAGAAATTGTTGTCAATATTGCTATGTAAAAAGGAAGTTACTTTTAACTAGAATTCTGCTCTTTGACACAGCAACTTTTCGTTCAGATAATTCTCAAATTCTTTTAGTTGTAAAACTCTACGTGTCATTGAGAATTTAAAAACCTTTCTAGATTTTAGGTTAACGTTTGACAAGGAATTCAATGCAAAACAGAACGTCACAGTGGTATTTAAATAGAGGCTTGAGAATTACATTTTAGAAGTAACCCAAAAATTAAAACGCCAAGCAATATTGTACGTAAGCAGAAAAGATTCCACGATTTTTCTTAAATATGGTATTTCATTCAAAGGGGTATATTTCTAAAAAGTTGTTTTCAATTTGAAATAAATGAGAATCTTTATACAGCATTTTTCTACTAGCATAACTTGGAATAATTATGATATTATCTATTATAGACATAAAAATTAACGAGTGAGTAATAAAACAAAAAATTAACCACATGTGTGATCAACAGTATCCGTTGGAAACATATCATAGATAGCATAATGTGCGTTCTACTAACCATTCCGATGATTAATTTTGCAAGCCAACAGAGCTTTTTTGATAATTTCTCTTTAAGTATTATCTGTGATCTATTTTAATACAATGCAATTTATTGGTTGGTTTTCATAAGATTCTGTTATACAAAACCTAATGTTACAGAACGGTCCGTTTATAAAATAGATAATAAATTATACCGAACACAAAATACGATTCTCAAATCTAGACATATTCAACGCACAAGACTGCTTTTTAGCATCGATTCAAGTGCTGTCCTAGAATCTGACAATGATTCAAGCTTAATTGCTGCAAAGCTTAGTCTTGGCCGGAGGCCTAACCATCCCAAAGTCCGAACTGTTCCCAAAGGATTTTACAAAGTTGAGGTGTATCCTTAATATGACCACGTATTAATCCCGAAACAGTGATATAACGATCACAATTATAAATCTTATTTTGTCAAGAAAAATTATTATTTGTAATTAAAGGATTTCAGTTTAGGAAAATTAAAATTTAATGAATTTGATTAATACAAAAACTAGAAATAAACATTCTTTTGACATAAAGGTTAATAATTCCTACACAACAAATCTTCACTTTAGAAGTTGCTTTATATTCAATTTACTGATTGTTTTAAATAGATAGCATAAAGGAGAAAATTCAGTTTCTCAATAAGTGTCTTACGGTTTTCCGATGAATACGAAATTTAACGAGCATAAGTACACAAGACTATGTTTTGTACCATACGACTTCAAATGAAAAACAAAAACCCAAATGATTGAAGAGAATTCTCCCTTTAGAGTTCAATTGAATCACTATTTACCTTAATGTTCACGGTACGTCTGCTATTTGCTGTCAATGCAGTATTGATTGAAGTTTACGCAGTTAACATTACTCACGAATAGTCCACAAAATTTGTACCCTCGATTGGCCTTGAACAGGATGACGTAGATCTGCGTTTAAGTTGTACTTTTATTAGTAGTTAAAATAAATAAGATTTCATGTGAACTACTGTAATTTACTAGTTATATTTGCACTACTTAATTTTGGAAATCGATTATGAAATTCATTCAGCATCTCCAGAACAAATAATTTTTCTACCATGCCTAGATCATAAAACTCTTCTGTTTTTTTAGTAAAAACCATATTCATTACAAAACAATACCTTTTAAGTTTTTACAGTACAAACCCCTTTGATATCTGCTACTTTATATTTATTATAATAATTCGACATACTAGAATTCTTAAATATCTCTTGTTTATCATCAACTGGGGATACAAATTTTATAGATCACTCGTTATAGCTGGAATCTGTCTAGATTGAATGTATATAGTGTCCGCCAAAAAGTCTGCACCATTTGGGAAAAATTTTTATTGAATGGCTTATGGAAAATTTGTTTCCGGCATTAGGTTTTGCTTGCTCCAGAACCAAAAATAACCTAATCAAAAGTAATCATGTGCTCTCCATTACCTGTCAAATTTGACATTTTTAGAAAAGATGTCCGAAAAATGGACTTATTTGACCGAATTTTGAAAAAAGTCATGATAAAAAAAATGTTTCCTTAGCAATTGTCTATCCGCATGCAAATTTTCAAAAACCTACCACGATTTTCATATTTTGCCTTTTATTTCGCTTTTGACACTTTTGACATCTCTGTTTGTCTTCTGTTAGTCGGTAATTTATTAAGAATCTTAGAAACTCCATAGAATATTGATTTTTTAAATAATTCACGGTTTGACTTACTACATCTAAATATGAACAATTTTTGGTTTCATAACTATGCACGTTTTGTTGCAATTTGATTTAGATTGCCAAAAACTAACACGGCCGTTTCAAATATAAATAAGTTTGTTAAAGTGGTTATACTGTATTCTTAGCTTGGCTTTTATTAGTACATTCACTCGTCTGGGCATGCTGTTTATGCAGCTGCTTGGCATTTCTTTTAAGTTATCATCGTGGTTTCAATGATGGACTATTCTGCCTATTAGCTGAATCTGGTTTAAAATATTTTCTTTGGCCAGTTCTCGTTTCAGGAACTCCCAGACATCTTCAATTGGATTCATGTCTGATGATGAGTTCCCGGATCATGATAATTGGGGTATTCTCTGCTCTTCCAAAAATGTTTTCGTCCATCTGCGGGATTAATTGTGTCTGCAGAACCTTTTTATATTGATCCCGCCGCATGATTCCCTCCACGATATGTATCCTTCCCACTGATGTGGGATGCTTGACTGTCTTGACTACACACTCCATATCGTACTTTTCCCCTGGACGTCTCCGAACAAACTGGGACGTATTATTCATGACTTGAAATACTAAAGCAAACTTGTTAAACGTGCTGTAATAACAATAAAGTGTCCAAATAAAATTGTCTTTATTGACTTACTATATGCCAATCATCAACAGACAGGTCATTATGCAAATTGGCCCAAGTCAATCGGTTTTGACCATGGCTAGTGTTATTTTGGCTTTTTAACTGGCCTTCGACATTTGAATCGTTTTCCTACAGTAGCAACTGATACAGTGTAACCTGCTTCCTGAAGTTTGTTTTTGATTTCACAGTGGGTTGCCCTTTTGCGCTGCACAGCTAGATTTCTCAATAGTCGTTGCCCCCTAGGCGTTAATACAGGTTTTTCACCATAACGACCATTCTAAGCTTCTTCAACGGGTTGGTTCTCTCGCAGTTTTTGGCTTAAACGCTGAACTGACAATTGAGATACTCCATATTAGTTTGCAATATCTCTTTGACTGTTTTGAGTATGAGTACAATAACAAACAATTTTTCATCTAAAGAAAGATATTTACATTTGCCCATCTAAAAATCTGATTTCTTTGTTAAAGGATCGATAGCTATTTTACTAAGAAATATTGGGTTTTATTTTTGATCCAGTACACAAAACATGTAGATATTTCTTACGTTTTCAGTTAAGACATCTGAGTTAGATGTTTGCAGTAATATAATAGCAAGTTCGCAAAGAAAAACATCTTAGGTAGTTCATCATATGTTTAATAACGTACGGCTTACAGCATGTATTTGCATTTAAATATAATATTATAACCTTAACTTTAACAGCTTTGACAAGGTTATTGTTATAAAAAATCAGTACTTTTTTTTATATTCTTTAATAAAATTTTGTGAAACTCCATGTAAAATTATATTGTTTTTATCATAAACTGACAGATATATTGAAATTTAAATCCATCAGAAAACCAAATGACATTAACTCTGCCAATTAAAATAAAAGATCTGGCAGTTGGTGATGAGTAGTTTAAGAATTAGACATGACTTAGCCTTTCAAGAATTTCAGGTTTTTTCCTGAACATACTATACAGTGTCATTTAAAAAGAAGGGAACACTCAATAACTTGTTTATTTTGTGATTGATAAAACAACGGTTAAATAGTTTGTTGTCTATGAGCATGTGTGCTAACTGGTGGCACTTTCAAATATGTTTTTGCATTTCCTATAAAATTTTATATGTGCAGAACGAGAAATACATGGAGAATCATATAATGCTACAAAAAACACAGGACGTCATTGAAATAACCAAAGTTCTGTTCATTTCCTGTTTAACTGGAAATGCAAAACCATATTTGAAAGTACTACCAAATAGCACACATGCTCTTGGACAGCAAACTATTTAACCCTTGTTTTGTCAATCGCAAGATAAAAAGTTATTCAGTGTTCCCCTCTTTTTAATGACACTGTACAATAATAATAATAATGTGCCTTTATTAAAAAAAGATTAAAGATATGCAGAAGAAGAAAAACAAAATACAAATGTAAAGAAGTTGATTTGAAAAGGCGAGGTTCAGCTATTGGACTAGGTCCATTCGCTGCTGTTTTAATTAATAAAAGGTAGTACACGAAACTCCTAACTTACCTAGCAAATATTTCCATTTTGTATCTGCCCACTATTTTCTAGTCAAAGCAAAATATTCCGTTTGTGCATAGTAACACATTTCGTAATTAAATTTACTTTAGCATTTGTGTTTGTTTATAATCAAGATGTTACTTTATTGTAACTTTGTGCATTGTTCACGAAAAGTCATGTAGTTGACACTATAACTATTTTAATTAAAAAAAATCTCCACCCTCATTAGAGGCTACGAAAATAATTACTGCACAGGTATCAGATTGGCTCTTAATTCTGAGGAAATTTAACTGATCCTTTCAAGACCCCTTTCTCTTAAATATTAATCACTACAAATCGGAATAGTTAAATACTTGCGAGTAATCGTAGGCGATGAGCTTTCCTGCAAAGAACTCATTTAATTTTCAATAGGAAAATACACGTAGCTGGAAAAGGTCAGAGGCTCTTAATCCATACTTCACATATTGCCCCTGCATATTGTGGTGCAAACGGAGAAAGAAGGACAGTCTCTGATCATCTTTAACGTATTGACAAGCACAGTAACGAGTGACCAAACCCTTGCAACTTATAGCATGAGCACATCTATAAGAGAATAAAGCTCAATCTCCGTAGCTGCTAATCCCAGAAGATGTCATTTACATCAAGATCTAAGGACGGCACCGTGGTAAGCAGTTCAAGCCAAAAGCAGAATTCTCGTTCATCTTCAGCAGGTACGCAACAGTATTCCAGTCAGAAGTTTTTTATAAGAACTTTGCAGATGGTAGACAAATAAGCATATCAATATAGTATACATCAACAGTCAAGTGATTCTTCGAATCACATGCCATCTGACCTTAGAATATAATCGTGTCGTGAGCCAGATGAACTGCGTCTCAAGATATTGTATCAGAAAAGGTAATAAAGAAGCTAACTCTATCAAGAAATTCGTCGCAGATACTGCCCAGAGATCAGAGAGTGTAACGTAATCTTGCGTTACAAGATGTTAAAATTTAAACTAAGGCCCTTTTTGGCCTTAGACCGGCTAGTCTCAGAGGGCGGTCTTATTCAATAAATAACATGATAATAAAATTCAAAAGCAATTGTAAAAATAAAGTTTAAGTAAAAATTTGTAAGTCTTATCAACCACAACACTCATCTAATCTCAAAATGAAAGTAATTTTAAACTTTTGAAAAATATAAATATCACATTTCTACATTGTAAACAAAAAATAATTGCCCAAAAGAATTAAATTAAATTACTGTAATAAATAGTCAACTAGAATAATCAAACCACTAATAATAACATTCAGTCTTCTCGTAGAAGACATACTTAAATTTAATTAGCTGTAAAAGGATCAAAATTAATTCTTTAAAACAAAAAAAATTGAATTTTTGATAAAATTTAAAACGCACTACAAAGAATCGAGGATCAATAAGTTCTAAAAGGAACCACTTACCGCGAATTCCCAGCTGGGATGTAAGCCTGTATGACAGAGGTGGAACCAATCTGAAACAAACCTAACTCACGGAAGGACAACTTCTCAATTCACGTTCTAAGTTATTACCTTTTTTTTCTTTCTTAGAAAAAATTACAAAATATACCAGCAATGAAAATTTATGAAATTACAACTAAAACTATGAGATTATTCTGATTAATAATGGTTGTATAGATTTAAACAAGATGCAATTTGCATTCATATTTAGACGTTGGCAGACGGAATTAGGCACTGTGCGAGTTCCACAAAATGTATCCCGGCCCCTCGAAGGAAGAAGCGAAACGATTCTAAGAAGCCAGCTGTATCTTCAACCGTTCCACAAAACCATTTAACCATACCAAGAGAAATCAAACCTTCTAGGTGTGAAATTGTTAAAAAAAGATAGAAATAAATCTTTCCTTGCAGTTCTCCTTGACCGCACTTGGAAGTCTTCCTTGAAGCTAAAACAGAATGGACCACATCAGGGCCAATCAAAAAAACCAAAAAAAGCAACTTATCCCCAATCTGCAGAGGCTTCACACATCTCAGTAACATTTCACCCTATCCAACAATTTATGATCCGTCAGGTTTAACGGGAACAAACAGTCTGATTCCCTGCCGTGAGGAGAATCTAGAACCAGCGTACAACAGAGTCGCCGAACCAATCACATCATTCCACAATATACACGGAAGGGTAAAACTTCAATTCTTATTGGAAAATATAAAAGAAAATTACTGTTAAAAACTTTTCTATGGAACCAGACAGCCAAAAAAATTAGAAATAAGAAATTAAATTCTGAACACCTAAGCAACTGCGAAAAGATAAGCAGAAACCGACAGGGTTACCAAAGGGCTAGTACGAAAACTCCAAAATTCAATCCAGTTTCGGCTAAACCAAAAAAAACGAAAGATCATCCACGCATGGTATATCTTTCAAAAAATATGGTGAAGGTATAATACATACTAGCTACTTTCTTTGTTGCATTAGGCGCACTGGAATTAGACAAAATGGCCTATTAGACAAAATAGAAACAGAGAAATTGCCATTAGACGAAATGGCATTAGACGAAATAAAAGGAACCCGTTAACTATACACGTAGAAGACAGTGGCAAGTGCAATATCGAAAAAGAGCAGGTCTTCATTCACATCTCGTACTATCTTGAATAAATAGAAGATTTTACAGCACTATTTGTTTACTTCTTCCGTATTCACGAAAGTGTCTTGTCCACTTTCAAGAGAAGAAGCACTCTAGTCTTCGTCGGTATTTGTACTGTTTTTCAAAACCAAATATACAGGGTGATTCCGAAATAAAGGGTATCCTTTTAATAGGTGATTAGTGAAACTAAAAGAAGACAAAAAATGAAAAAACGAAGTGGCTCCGTGAAACTTGAAAATTTTGACAATTTTCCTAAATATTAAAAACCGTCGCTGGTTAGAAAAAGAGAGTGTTTCTTGTATTGTCGCCTTAAAAAGTGACAGTTAAGGAGATTTACGGTGCTTTTAAACCCTTGTAGTGCAAGAACGAAAATTTACCAGACATGTCTATTTTCTTGGAACTAATGGTGCAGCTGTAGTAGCACAATGAACAATAAATGCCATCATAAGCTACCCCCTGGACATTTTAAAACTTTCCCTTTTTAAATCTGAAGTATGTTTAACATGCAGGGTTGTTGAAATTCGTTAAAACAGTAAAAAAATAATAACAAAATTTATGTTACGAACAATTAGACTCCAGTCTCACAAGCAACATTTTAATCCCTTATTATTATTTAGTCACATGAATAGGAAATATTTTAAATGGCAATGGATTACACATACTACTTGAATGAAACATGCGTATGGAGGGTACTACTATCACCTCTGTATTTAATTCAGTTTAATAAATTCAACCAATTTTTATTTATGTAGCATAATGCTTATTGAAGTTTTTGGTTCTTCGAAAGTTTACAGAAAAAAATCACCAACAGTAAAATTTTAATATATTTCCGTTTGCAGATTAAAAAGTAAAAGTTCCTACTGGTTATTTATGGCATTGTAGAAACCAGATAAACTATTATACCCCTCACATAAATAGCAAGAACTACCTGCCAATGACAAGGACAGTCAGTCAACCCCTATCGATTTTTGCTTAAGTAAAAGTATGAGAGCAGGACCGGTTTGGCTTAGCGATTAAGCTTCAATCGCATTTTTCTCGGAAACTATGCAATTTTTACCTACCGTTTTTTATCGCAAATGTATGTACTATCACACTGCTATCCACCTTTAAGAGGATACCCTTTATTTCGGAATCACCCTGTATAAATCACAAACCAGAGGACATTCTATTTGTAACAGTTTGATAAATTGTGTTATGTGTGCGTCCATATCAACATACAAAGAGTGTTCAAAACGTTGATTTTATGAATCAACTTAGTAAGAAATTCTAGATAAATATGCCTTGCAGTATACGGTACGTCTATCAAGTTTGAAGTTGAATCCTATAATAACTTATTACGTAACTTCTATAGGTAGTTGATTGAGATAAGTATTAGGCACAGTTTTTGAGCAACGCGTATTTCTGAAATAGTGCTTTTTAGACATATTTGGCTAAAAGAATAATTTTTTTTATATTACTGACCAAGGTTACTGAACTTATTTAATTTCCTAAACATCCCGTACAATTTTCAAAATGATAAAATAACTGAGAACGACCATAAGCCTCTCCTTAATGAAACTAATGTATGTAGTATAACAAAATATTCTAGTAAACGTGCAAATTTAAAGCGAGATAAACTACAATGCAAATGAAGTTAATAAAATAATAAAAGCATAATTAATCTTGAAGCTTTTAGGATCTTAACTAAATTATTGCTGTTGATTTATTAGCATAACTGTATAACAAAGCGATATACTATTATGTACATATAATGTAGTAAGTCTAGTAGTTATTTTATAAATAAAATTATCTTTGAATTAATCGTTTTTGTTCGTGTTCCTTTTTTGGTTCATTTAGTTAATCTAACATTTGCACTACTCCTGCAAAAATTTTACTGCTGTCCTATAATAAAAGTAGTGAACGGTTTGAGATTCATTCGTGCTCGTGTGACTGTCTTTAATTTGGTGCCTGCACTGCCAGATCATGTCACCCCCTCAGGTTCCGGTCTGATTTGTCAGGGTATTCGACGACAAATTAGTTTCCCGTCGTCTGCTCGACGTGCTCAGTCGATACAGAAAGGGAAGCATAATAGTAATATTCCGCCCTCAACGGCTATCAGACCCTGTTTAAATCACTGATAAATAAATGAATTGGAGAAGTCGTAATGGTGAATTGCAGGCAATAAAGTTCAATATAGTACCAAATACAGTTAAATAGACTCCCTGTGTATTACGTGCAAAAATTGCTTTGATGCCTTTATGGAATTATAAATGAAAAAGAAAGTTTCATCAATATTTATACCACAAAATTCCTCTTTTTTCACTGCATAATGAGGATACAAAATATAAAATTGGGAAATGTTTAGATATAATTTGCTCTAAATACTCGTACTATTAACAAGATGAAGGTAAATTGCCTTGCTAAATCTTGTTTGGGCTAAATTTGTAAGCAGCACCTATAATTATCTAATTACATACAATAAAGCTTTATTTGATCAAGAGTACCTATTGTTTATTTAGCCCAAAACCATAATCGAAGCAGGATGGATTAAGCCGTACTATACGTAGATGTATCTGCAGTCTTTTTCAAAGTCACGCAACTTCCCGGAATTTTAGGTAGGTCGGAAATTATGTGAAATGCCACGTTTGGAAAAAATATCTTAATTTGTATATATTATTGCTTCTCATGTTTGCTTGCGTGTTTGCAACAGAGCACACTGCATACCTCCACTTTATTGTTTTTAGCAGAGGTTAACGCTTTCATAATATTTTATTACCAAAATTAAGTCGTGTTTTATTAACTTATTTATAATTTATCTAAGGTAAGTAGGCTATAATTTTCAAAAATACATTTCAACTAGTAATATGCGACCTTGGCGTATCCGTTACCAATCTCTGACGTGCACACTGTGAAAATTAACTATTCATATATTCGCAAATATGAGTGAATTTCTTTATAAATAATAAGGTTTAAACTATTAAAAGTATTTAGGATTAAAAAGAGTGACGGCTCTATAAATAACTTTCTCTCTCTTTGTAGTAAATTCTAGGTCGTCCAAGATTATATTGAAGAATATAAAATGATTACAGGATGCTTTTATTATAAAGATTTTTATTTAGGCCTTATAAATAAAAAGAAATTGCTATCATGTGCGGCAGTTAATCTTGATAGCTCTAGAGGTACCTAACTTTTTATTTCGAAGAATACAGCGCAGGATCTCTTTCTTTTGATTAACGTCTTACTTTCCTATTATCACTCAGATCAAGACTAATTAAATTTAATTTCTTGAATGGTTTATTTAAAAATTCAACTTTGAGTTACACCACAGTTACGAAAAAGACTAGAAAAAAACGACTGACGGCATTGAATGCTACGTTAAAAAGTGCCTGAATAATGCTTAAATAATTTTGTTCTGGCTTCGAAAACAAAGGAGTTACAGCAAAACGAAGAAATCGGCCATTTTTCACTTTTTCTCTCTAGGGAAGAAACAAAAGACGGCAGCTTATTTCTGGCAATGGAAATGGAATAAGCATGAAAAAGATCACAAGTACCTAAGCCGTTTTTATTTATCTGCGCTAATAAGAAAGTTACCCATTTAATCCCATCGAAATTGGACCACACTGTACATAACAATGGTGATACGATAGCGGTCGGGTAACGGCTGTGTTCGCAGCTGTGCGGAAGGCGGTTGACGGTAAATCTGGAGTGTTGCACACGGATTGCAGTCTACATTCGAGAATGGCAGAGATTGCTGTGTGCGATGAAATTTTGCTAACCCTAGGCGGTGGTTTTTCGGTGTTGTACTGCTGAGATGTCTTTGTTCGAACTCGTAAATTTTCATGAGCTGACTCTAGATGTGGTCACACATAACGACAGTTCTTATCGAAAAGGTGTGTGAAATTGTCACAGATGATTGATGTGTACGAGTGGTGAAACATAGATCACTGATCGTAGAAATGCGTTAAAATCGTGTTAATGTTTTCCGCGTGTGTCAAGTGAGACCAGAACGCGGTTGAAGTAAAAGACGACTGATCTATAAAAATTATTGTTCTGTAAAAAACGTAACATTAAGATCTGTGAGATCAAAAGAAGCAACAGTGCTTTTTATGGAATTGAGACGTATAACAAGGACCAAAGGTGTATATACCTTTCTATTGTAGAAACTGAATAACATACTAAATACAACACAATATTATGAAAAGTTTTTCAATCTTTCTTGTGTTTTTACAGTTTTCCATTATCGTTATCCTTATCTTTGGTAGTTTTTACGGTACAAGCTTTTTCAGCCACGAAGAACGATAAACAAAATAGAATAGAAAAGGTCAATGTAAAAACTAAACAGCCAGAGATTCAAGCGGGTTTGCGATTTCTCTCCTACAAGATCCACAGCAACCCAAATCAAGTCAAGCGAATTTGTAAAATACACACACTGTTTTCGCTCGTAGGCGTATCAGTCTATTCTGCTAACAACGTTGATTATCTAGTCCCGTTGTTTATAATATCTTTGAAGAGAACCTCTCCAAACAACGTCCTACCTGAATTTCAGAATCAGAAGGTGATGGAAGTGACGGTGGCTGTTAACTATCAGTAAAAAGTCTGCCAAAAGATGTTTCTAAAAAGATCTGCAAATTTGTATAGGAAGAATGCAATAGGTTAGATAAATATAAATGCGTATTATTTTGAAGCAACATTATACTATCTGTAAGTACGGAACGCAAAATGTGGAATTGATTCCGTGAATAATCTTGAACATGACCACATTTTTTAAAAATTTATAAAGGGCATTTCACTTGATGTTTCAATCAAGGAATCAACTTTTACTTACTTACGGAGTAAACTCGATCCAGTAACAATCACTACACTTGCGGAAAATTTTAATATACCAGTAGTGGTGAGCTGCAAAAAAGGCAGACTTACAGTGGCTATCAAGCCTATTTAGAGAGAACTCCTAATTTGTTCAACCCTTTTGCTAAGAATGGGAGATAGATGTTCCAGCACATGTTCAAAAGGTTCTGGCGGGCAATAAACATATAGAGTCTTGGTACTATATGTACTTTCCCAGTGATAATACAAGGGTTTCTCCCTTTAAATAATGTTGAATGTGCATTCGAAAGCATGAAATATAACCTAATTTCTGGAGTTGTCTTCCCACGAATAAAAATTCGTGCAAGCATTGACTAACATACCTATACCTCCAGACGATCGTTTCGTCCTTGTTTGGACTTTCAGTGGACGATAATGAGAGTCAATGCTTGCCCGTTTCAAACTGGTTATATACTAAACAAATATAACATTAACATGAAAATCCCAATGACTATTTCTGTTGCAGTTCGTGTAATAGACAAAAACTTATCCAAGCTGAATTAGAAGAAACTGTGACCAACTTGTCAGATATAAGTTAACCTTATAAGGACAACAGATAAGATAGTGAAATTAGTGATTTGACATGGTTGTTGTAAAAACAAAAAGAGAAAAAGAGGCCAACTTATCAAGATGTTTTAGATAAAATTGAAACTGATAGCGATATAGAGTCAGAGACTAGCGACAACGACTCTATTACTAGTGATGAAGAAACGGGAGAAGAATAAAGGAAAGGCATAAAAATAAAGACTTGGTAACCTATTGACAAGCTACATTTTTCAAGATTAGTAATTCCAAATGAAATGATGCCTGTCACATCACTGAAGATTGATTGTATAAGTTCTAAACTGCGCATATTTTTCAAGATATCTCCTAAAAGTTTATTTATGTGGATAGCAAAACAAACGAATAACTTGTTGAAACTGTTAGAAGAGTCGAAAAATATGAAATTTTTTTTGTGATTAATATGACACAATGATAGTAATAGGATGCTATTTCATCGCGTCTTATAACAGCGTTCCTGCTTTTCTTCATCATTGGTCAACTAATAAATCACTTGCAAATGCTGCTATAAAACTTTCTATTTCAAAAAACCGTTTTTAGCTGTTATCTTCCAAAATATGCACGAAAACCAAAAGACGCTAATTATAAGCGTTATTTCAACGAAGAAGTAGTAAGTTCTTTGAAAACAACTTTTTAAAATACAAGAAGTGATAGTACACACCGTAGCATTGATGACAAAATTCAAAGAGAGATCACCGCTCAAAAGTGTATGACGATGAAGCCAACTAAATGCAGTATAAAAATATGGAAAAATGTGTGACGCAAGAACCTGATGTGTTCCGCTTGTGATCTACCATTAGGTAAAAACTGTTTTGAAAGTTACCATAGTTAATATTTACCAATGGGACACTAGTGTCCCAGTTTCGAATACCAATGGAACAGATACATTCTACTATTTCTTTTTCTAGAAAATTAAATACTTCGTTTGATCTATTGCCTGTTTTATTTAGGTCCTATTAGTACGAGGCAAAACAATATTATTGATAAATGCTGCCAAAAACAAAAACAGCCAAAGGGTTAAGTTAGCAATGATTTTGGGAAATAAAGTACCAAACTATAAACAAACCGAACGGTTTTGATAGATTCCGTACACTGGCAGACCCTACTAATATCTTTGTAAGGGACGATCGAGATTACAATGATCAAGAAACCAAAACCTCTCGGTTGTATGATTGGTGCAAATACACGATAGCTATCTATATAAGTACATTATACTCAATAACGAGTCACGCTTCACTAAGTGCATCTTTTTTGTGTAGAATTGAATATTGCATCGTATTTCCTGTTCAAAAAAAGGTCATGAGGAAAGATATCAGTGTGACTTGGCAAAGCTACTAGCAAAACAGTAATGATATAAACAAATATCAGTTTGTTTGCCAATCTTCTGTAAACACGAACATATGCAATTATGGGTTAGGACTCTATATCTTAATTGCAACAAAAGATTTTCTCAGTGGTGATCTAAAATAGAGCAACAACAGAGGGTAAGGGAGTAGGAAGCTGTTAAATTCTGCATTCTCTTTGTAAACGTGAGATTTGTTCAAGATCTGGACAACATTGTTTAGCGCTGGTCCTAATTCCAAAAACAATAAACCTTAACAATGTTTACATCATTCAAGTTTTTATTCAGAGTTTTTCTTAAAAACAAGAAAAACGTTTGGTATTTTCTGGTTTTTATACCTTCCTCACTCAATGCAGACACATTTTGAACTACATTCTAAGCTTGTACGATACGTAACCGGATGGTGGACATTTTTTTTCAACCATTGCATTGCTTCCTATGAGAGTTTTAAAAGATGCACACAGTTAGGTGTCAAGAAGTACCTTTCAAAAGTCAATTCATGGCCTTGATGCTAGAATAATGATTTTAGAACTTGGTAATCATGTACTAAATATTACCAAAATGAAAGACTGCAGTAGTATCAGTTCATAGTGAAATAATGGCTTATGAGTTACCATGGAGAAGAGTGTGCTTTCTTCGTAAAATTGTAGATTTTCAAACTCTTTTCCGTCTACACGATCTAATTGAAGAACTCATTATTAGACTATTACCATGTGTATTTGACTTATAGATTGCTTTGACTGATGTTGTTACAATTTGTCCACGTTAAAGAAACAAGTTATTTGAATGGACATTTATAATTAGTACGGAAAGCAAACAATAATAGTATTAAGCGAGATTATTCATTTTCTTCTCTCTTTTATTTATTATTTAAGCTGCTCAAATATGGTCAATCATCAATTTACATCTCATAGCTCTTAGAACTAATGCTCAAAACTACTAATGTTCATTTACTTACGTTTAAAAGACTTCGTCACACTACGATATAGCATTTCTCTCACTGTACTCTGTTTTTTGTTACACTTAAGATCACTCACTACACCAACTCGAAAGGTTTAGTCCTCTTCAAACGACAGTGCAGGTTAATGTTTTCTACGTTGCAATATCGCTGCAAACGATCTTTATACTTCACGATGACTCGTTGGATCACCTCTTTAACGAAGGGGATCCTCAGATCTCTGTGAAGGTCGGAATTCCTCACGTACTACGGAGCATCGATGATAGTCCGCAATACTTTATTTTGCTACGTCTGAATAATCTTGATATTGCTGTCGCTTGCGCATCCCTTTATTTGGATAACGTCAATCCAAGTCAATTTGAAAATCTGGTTCTAGATCAATTCTTATTCTGTATTGACAGTTTGGAGTGACGTCGTAAGAACATCTGGGGGAATCTTAAATTGAGCTCTTCACGCTTCTTCTTTACGTGTTCCTTCCATCTAAACCTTGCGTTCAAAGTCATGCCCAGGTATTTTGTGGTATTGACATATAGTATCACAACGCCGCTGCTTAACTTAACTGATGGTACTTCTTCTGGTCTTCGATATGTGAATTTTTATGGACTGATTTCAACTCATTGAGTTTTCTTCTCCACTTTCTAATTCATTCCTAGATCTTATCGCTGACTGGAGTTTGTTAGTAACTTTCTGTGCTGTTAGTCCGATAGCAAGTATAGCAATGTCATCGGCGAACGTTGCAATGGTCACGTCGTCAGTCCTGGGCAGATCGTACGTATAGAGTAGATACAAGATAGATCCTAAGATGCTATCTTGTAGGACATCTGCATTGATCTCTATGAAGTTCGAATATTCAGCTTCTTGTCCCACTCTGAGGATTCGTATAGACAAGCAGGATTTCAAGAACTAGGCGTGCTTTCCTGGTGATTTGTTGCACAGTTTGTAAAACAATCCTGGATGTCAGACCCTGTGAAAGGCTTGGAAGATCGCTGAACAGTGCTATTTAACTTCTAGATCTTCTCAATCAGGCCCGTTATTCTATGGACCTGGTCTGTTATGGAGTGCTAACTACGGAAACCGAATTGACGACCCGGGATCAGTATCCTTTCTTCAAGAATTGGTTTCAGCATCTTTAGTAGATCTTTTGCAAACTGTTTAAACATTTTGAGAAGCAAGGACTTTATATCATCAGGTGGCTTTCCAGATTTTGGCAGCATTATTACTTTCCCCATCTTCCAACTACCAGGAACATGTAGGAACCTAAACGCGGCATTGCACAGGTTCGTGAGCATCACAATACCTTTACGCAGAAACTGTTTCAACACTTCACTCGTGATGAGGTCGTATCCTGGCGCCTTCTTGGGGATTATTTTGATGCAAATCTTTCTAGCTACTTCACCCTGCGATACTAATTCAATGTTCACGTTGGCCTTGAGTCGTTGAAGTTACTAATAATTGGCAGCTCGTGCTGTGGTCCATCGCGTGGTTGGGATACTTTCACAAGATGGTCTGCAAAAGCCTCTGCTTCCTGCCTGTCTTCTCTATTCCAAGCTCCGTCATGGTTTCTGACAGAGGTATCCTAAACAATGGATCTCTTAATTTCTCTAGTTGTTCTCCAGAGCGAGTAGTTTGCTTTTTTGTCTACTGTTAATTCGCTAAGATATTTCTTAATGGATGTTTTTTTTAGTATTTAATTTTTTGCTTGAAAAGTTGAGACTTGTTTGTCAGCTGGTTCATGCGACTGTTGCCATATTTGTCTCAAGCGTCGCTTTTCTTTAACAAGATTTCGTATTTCCACTGGACAGTTGACTCCAGTAGTTTAATAAGTCAGTACACGAGTGTTGTTTTATACCGCAGTCTGGATTACCACGGTAAATCGCTCTACTTCCAAATCAAGCTGGCCACTAGTCTTCAAGGGCAAATGCAAGTTAATCACTTTGTCTAGTTCAGTTCTAAAATTATCTCAATCTGTATTCTTTTTAACTAGCATGGTCTTACGCCTTTCCGAATTACTGTTTCACTGAGTATCAAGATCACTGTAGAATAGTCTGAATTTAAGTCTAATACTTCACTAATGTTTATAAAGTTCGTCACGATCTTTTAAAAACAAAAAAGTCTAGTAGATCCAGGATCTGCCTCGAATCGGTGCCCGTTGAGTTATACGTTGCAGCATATTTGGTTATCACTGCCTTCAACTCGCATTCGTTGTCAACCTGGATGCTCGGTCAACGTGTTTTGTTGTAGTCTCCTCCAAGAATAAATTTTTCGCCGAGATGTTTTAACACTGATACATAATCCTCTCTCTTAATATCGTATCTCGGTAGACAGTAAAGTGCCCCCACCAAGAATGTTTGCCGCGTCGGATTAACATTTACGACCGGTAAGTTGGAACTCAGCAATCTGTACCGGAAGTTGTTCATAATGCGTGATGTTTCAGCGGACGATTACAGTACTACCGCCTTTCGCGTCATTATCCGGGTGGATCGTTTGATATACTCGATAACCACGAAATTATTTAGTTAATATTAAAAAAGATTTCTATTTTTTTTTGTTAACGGACATCAGTGGGGTTCCATGATGGCAATTCTAAGATGGCCTCTGTCCATTAGCGGGAGTACTTCGCCGAATAGCCCTATTTTCCCTGTCTTCAATACGCGTGAGTCTGCGAAAGCTTATCTATTTTGTCCACCATGTTTTGCATCATCTGCAGTATAGATGGGTCATCATTTTGCACTTGAGTGGACCTTTGCTTGATGTTCGCCGTTTACCCATATGTCATCTCACTGGATGTCTTCTTTGCTGTGAAAATCCTAGACTTTGTTACTACACATCCACGGCAGTTTAGCAGGATGGGCTTTGCCGCAGTTGTAACATCTGACTGGCGTATTTTTAGTCTTTCG
>VTPC01001215.1:35956-46532 GCA_011009095.1 Ignelater luminosus
GCTTTGCCGCAGTTGTAACATCTGACTGGCGTATTTTTAGTCTTTCGCACTTGTATGATGGGTGTTTTTCCTCGCACTTAACGCACTCTACTTCATGTTTACAGAATGTCTTGGTATGTCCACAGCTCTGGCAGTTTTTGCACTGAGGTATCTGCTTTCTTGTGCATATTGCTTTTACTTTCACTGCCATGTTCTGGAGAAAGTTCAATTTGAAAACTTACTCAGTATCTTCAGTGTTGTCAAAGTTCATCGTAAATAACGAAAGCTTGATTCTGGTCACCTCTTTCCTCCCTTGTACTTTTTTTGAAATTATTCCCTACTTTACAAATTCTAAATCCGCATTGGATCAATTCACTACTTAGATGGAGATTCTTCACCATAAGCATCCAAATGACGATGTTGTTTATGCTCATACGTGTGCCATTTATATTTATTACTGGTTAGTGCACGCGTGAGACCTCTATATAAAAGATTGTTATCAACATTAGTTTTCAGCTGATTATTGCTTAACAGATCAGCTCTGTGGTTCTTCACTTTGTTTAATTTCTTTGTGTCCTTGAATTTACTTACAACCACTAGCGACAGCTCTTTTTGGTTTAGCGACAGCGTCGTTGCTTTTTTTGCAATACCGTTTGGACTTTTTTTGTGTTACTAAGTGGCGTTTCTTAGATTTTGGCAGCATCCACGTAGTTTTTTGGGCAACCAATTCTTCTTCTTCATCCGAATTTGCCACACTGTAGGTCTTACGAGGTTGTAACTTTTAGACACGACTTCGTAGATTGTTAATTTCCTTATTTACATGCTGAGTGCCTGCTCGATGTTTTTAATTTTTTCATCTCTCTCTGTTATTGGGTGTAGTGAAGAAATTGCACTTTTTTGAGTCTCAGATGTAAACAATGAAATTCTTGACACATTTTTAAAAATAAGAGAGAATTTCCTATGCTTGTTTATCGAGATTCAAACGAATACTAAAAAAATTATTTTCACATTAATTTATAAACTCTTTCGCTTTGAAATACAGCAACTTCCATACTTTCCTTCCTTTTTTCTAAAACATGCTCTATGTTGTTTTAAGTGAATTGATTTCTGCTTTGCGGAAACTTTAAATTCCTTTGTTAATCCTGCAGTTTGAATTTATTCACAAAAGAAATAAGAGTACCCTTAATTTTTCTATTTGCAATAAGCTTTCATATCAGTTATTCCCCTCAAGTACTTTTATTGAGTTTTAAAATCTCCCCACTTTCAAACTTTCTTGTTATATGAAGATCGTAATGCAATAAGAAAGGGTGCGGTTGGTTGTGTACGCCGCAAAATACTAGTAATTACATAATCCCCTTACTTAATCGAATCATAAAGTGGCTGCATCGTTTCGCATTTCCAGGCAGGCATTAGCATGAAACAAATCCAGTTATTCGCCAGAGACACAAATAATCGAAATGTTATCAACTTATTCAGATTATCAAAAGATATCGTTTTGATTTGAATACATGCATACTGAATGAAAGCCTAGAGAAAAGAAATCAGCACTCTTACGTTCAGTTTAAATTGTTAGAAGGGAGACAGGCAAGTTTTTGATCATTATTATGATTAACACTTCTTTTTCGTTTCTTAAATTTTTTCTCAACAGCACATTGATAATAAACTTGATTAATGAAGTCTAATTAATGCTATTAAATAATCTGTAAAAACTTACATGATGTATTGATATTTTTGTGTCTTTTTGACCGGGCTGTACATATGTATGCAAAACTGTATTTTTCTATTCTTCATATAAAATAGAGAAGATGAGATGTGACTAAAAAAGTTTCTCCTAACATATGCATTAGTCATGTGGTGACTAAAAAGTTCTACTTTATATAATCGAACTGCCAACATTCAGAATGCATTTCAAAGCAAACTCAACACGATTGTTCCATTTGGTTAGGAAATTCGCCACAAGAGGCGCGAGCATTGTAAACCCGCGCTATTTCAATTCAATCTAAATATTACATCGAGCAGACGAATGTTTGATTATAAATTGGATTAACTAGGAAGGAATTTGGTTAATATCATTGTAGAATTTTTCAGGCTCCTTCCCGCTTGCTCTTAATGCAGTATTTTGTACGCCGAACGAATAAATAAACTCTTCTTATTCGAAATGAAAATTTAATTTTAATTTCTTACATAATTTTTTTATGTTTTGTTTTTTTATTCAGATTTGTTGAGTGCATTTTAAAAATTAAAAATGTACTTGAAGTGCGACAAAATTCCCATACATGGAGCTAGTCGTCGGATACAGTGAATATTGCACTTATATATGAGCCGTTTGGGAGATACACAGACAGCATAACTTCGCACTTTGTGACAGGATAAAATTGAAATTGCCATTTTATTGGATCTGAGAGGCTCTTTAATAAATAACGCCAATTGTCGGATTGGATTGGAATTTTCTGCTTAGAAAAGTCAGCCGTTTTTAATTCTTTTTTCGTTTAATATGTCCCTTTATATCAAAATGCTTTAACTCGCTCTACTTTGATTGGAATTTTATTGAAAATGGAGTCTATTGATTTGTACGCGTTTTTACGTTACTAAAGGAATATCTGCATTTATAACTAAAACAAAGTAAATCATTTTGTTTAAGAGTGCACGTTAACGATATTACACATTTTCTGTGATATTATATTTTTAATCTAAAATAACTTAGGTTGTCCTAGAAAGCTTGCCTTATGTAGAAAATAGTCTTATTACTTATTGCTGTAAAAACTTTAATGTACTTAAAAATATACTGCATACTACAGAACAACAAAGTAGGCAGGCACTTAGAAAGTTGTCATTTCTGGCTCTTCACTAGAAAGTGTAGAGAGTTAACTTGGAAACAAACGTGCATATAAAGTGCGGTAGTTAATGATAATTAATTAATTAATTGCTAGGCCTACATTATTACATTTTGAAAAAGCAAGGCAAATTTTATCTGATGACATGATGCACCATCTGTTCTTCCACTTAACCTCTTTCATTGTTAAGAATTTTCTTCTGATACATTTTTAATAATAGTTCTTTCAGATTTTATTAAATGCGACTGCATATTTCTTGAATAAAATCTAGAACTAATTTGCCACCAAACTTCGGTTAGAAGTGTCTTTTGCAATTATGCAGAGTACGATGTATCGTCAACGAACGCATTAAGAGATTATTAATTCGGTGACAAAATTTTCAACATGATATACATTTTATGAAACACGCTGCATATTCTAAAGTTTCAGGTAGTCTATTGCAGTAGCTAAGCTGCGCCTCGGGGCACCACAAGCTTATAATAAGGGTATCGCCAACAACAACGCCAACAATTTCATACAATCAACGCAATAGCAGAGAAAAGCACACGCAAAAACAAAGAAAGAAGTAAAAGATATTGTGGTTTGTTTTCTTCATTTAAAGGGACATTATAAAAGAGAAACTTTAAGCATAATTCCTGTAGTGTATTGAACTCTTCTACTACAGTTATGTTTTTTAGGTTGATGACTCTAACCCTTGTCTTTGCATAGGTATCTGCCGTGTTGTTCTTGCATTGTGAGTCCGTAGGATCTCAGAAAAGCCGTTCCTTGAACGATAATTAAATCAAATTTGTATTATTCTGTAGATATATCACTATGTTCATATACATCAAAGTGCACGAAAAAGAAACTTCTAGTGTTGAAACTATCAGATATAATCTTAATTTCAAACTAGCCTGTCTCGGACTTATTTGTACTATCTGAAATAGATCGTCTGATTTTAAAACAGTAGTCTTTTTTAAACCTGACAAGCTCGATGTAAATACAGGGTGTATCCTTAATAGTGGATAATCTGTACACCACGTGAATCTAAATTAAAATCAGACTTAAAAAGCAAAATATTTTGTGCTATAAATTCGCAGTTTTTAGAATATGGTTATCGAAGGTTTTTCAAACCTGACAACGTTGCATGATATGTTTACTAGGGTGACTGGTTGCAAATTTGCTGCTTTCCATTAACGATTTCATAGCAACAACAACGCAGTGTTGCAACATACTTCTAAAGATTCTACAGCGAAGATTTAACAATAATAAGAAGCGGATTACAGGCAAACTATTAAGAAATAAATCAAAGATGTGACCGAATATTTCTTTTTATTACTTAAACTACAAATAATTGTAACTATTTTGTATTTTGTCTTAATTATTAAAAACAAAGAA
Organism: Ignelater luminosus; assembly: GCA_011009095.1. Classification (NCBI taxonomy): domain Eukaryota; kingdom Metazoa; phylum Arthropoda; class Insecta; order Coleoptera; family Elateridae; genus Ignelater; species Ignelater luminosus. The sequence goes on from VTPC01001215.1 coordinate 40,147, forward strand.
GTTTTAGTAAAAATTAGGAACGTTAATAACTTCGCAATGAAGAAGTTTTTCTCAAAATGATAATAAAATATCTTTCTCAGTTTCGGTTGTAGTATAAAGTGGTGTAAATATTATACGCTATTAAAGATACACCCTGTATACAAGACTGAGAAACTGGTACGCTATCTAAGTGTTCTCTACCCATTACGCTGTCCAGTTTCTAACTTTTATTGGCTCTTTAAATCAAATCCTGCTCAAGTTGGAATTTTCCAGTCTAACTTAAATATTAAGAGCTGATTGCACCAATGATTTGATTGTCACTAAAATTCTATGAGTGATTGAAAATCCATAAGTAAACTATAGTTTTTTCATCTACTTAATTAGAATCAGCTTTGATGGTACCTACCTCATTGGCGTAATAGGCCAATTAAATTCAATTATTTTTATTACTTATGCTCTATACCAAGTGACTATTAGTAGTGCGATCACCTCTCTACCTACACTAAGAGACGGAGTTAATAAATACCAATTTAATAAAAATCTTAGAGCAAACGCTTGAATTGACGAATTCTTGTAAAATTACGTAACAACAGTCGAACCGGGGTTTAGTCGGACCCTAAGACAGAATATTAGGAATTTGTTGATTGTACTTGAGGTATCAATTGTCTATAAATTTAAGACAAAAGGACTGAGAAATACGAGGGTGGTCTGAAAAGTTTCCGACCTCAACGTGAAGATGGCAGCACTCGTAAATAAAAGCTACTGAATTTCGTTGTTCATTTGTTGACAGTTACCCACCAAAGTTTCAGCCATTTTGGACGCGCAGTTTTTATGTAACAGTCGTTTGAGTGAGTTGATGTGAGTTTTTTTTGTGAAAATGGACAAAATCGAGTATCGAGCTGTCATTAAATATTTGTTTTTGAAAGGCAATACGCCTTCGCAAATAAAAGATGAGTTGGATTCTGTGTATGGGGACTCTGCACCATCATTTACCACAGTGAAATTTTGGGCTACTGAATTTAAACGTGGCCGTAAGAGCTTGGGAGACGATGAACGTTCGGGACGTCAAAAAACTGCAACTACCGACGAAAACATCGCCAAAGTTCAGCAAATGGTGCTAGACGACCGCCGAATTAAAGTGAGAGAGATAGCAGAGGATATGAACATGTCAAAAGAACGTGTTTGTCACATATTAAATCAACATTTAGGCATGAGAAAGTTGTCTGCGCGTTGGGTGCCGTGTTTGCTCACGTTAGACCAAAAACGTGTTCGAATGAATATTTCCAACGCTCTTTTGGCGCAGTTTAGGCGAAATAAATCCGAGTTTTGGCGCCGATTAATTACTGTAGATGAAACTTGGATACACCATTATACGCCCGAAATAAAAATACAGTCCAAACAGTGGACTACAAAGGGGGAACCGGCTCCAAAAAAAGGAAAAACTGTTTTTTCGGCTGGGAAAGTGATGGCGACTGTTTTTTTGGGATAGTCATGAAGTTATTTTAATCGATTATCGTCAAAAAGAAAAAACCATTACAGGAGCATACTATGCATCATTACTTGACAAGCTGAAGGCAGAACTTGCGAAAAAACGGCCACATTTGCAGAAAAAGAAAATCCTGTTTCACCAAGACAACGCACCGTCTGACACCTCAGCGGTTGCCATGGCGAAAATCCACGAATTACGGTTTGAACTGCTTGACCATCCGCCTTACTCACCAGATATAGCCCCAAGCGACTTCTTTTTGTTCCCTCATCTAAAAATTGCGCTCGGAGGACAAAGATTTTGATAAAATGAAGAGGCAATCACCTTCGTGAACAATGATTTTGCAGAGAAAAATGCCGAGTACTATTTGGACGGGTTACAGAGATGGGAGCATCGCTGGGAGAAGTGTGTAGAGTTACAAGGAGACTATGTTCAAAAATAAAAAAAAAATTTCAGAAAAAATGTCTTGTATCTTTGTTAGGTCGGAAACTTTTCAGACCACCCTCGTATTTCAAGAAATCGTGCCCTGGGGTCCAAATGGACACCGGTCAGTCCATTGAAGGTTAATATCTTAGAAGTGGAGGTTTGAATACTGCTTCAATGGAGACTCCATGACATTATCGACGTACACCAAACCTTGAACAATTCCCCCGACACTAAAGTCTATAAGAATTACGTCGCATGACTATGCAGGTTATTCTATTAATCCAAAATTATTAAACATCTAAGAATTGTCAAAGTTGTACAGGATGTTCCAAAATAGGAGATATTATTAATTTGTTCCTAAAGCAAAGTCAAATAAATTTTGCTAGTAATGATTCTTTTGAACAAAAAAAGAAACAAAAAAAGACTGCGTAAATATTTTTTGCTATATAGTTCACCTACTCATACTCTTGTGAAAGTTGCTTTTGGGGTATTGTTGTTTCTTCCAACAAACCGTTGTTGATTTCGCCCGCATTATCAACAGTGACGACAATTCTAGGTAATTCGAAGTTCTGAACGATTTTAAGAATGGCATTAATTTGGTGTTGGTCAATTTAGAAGTTTCTTGCCAATGATCCTGTACTCTTGCAGCTTTTAGTTCTATATTAGAACAACCTACTTTAGCTGAATAATACCGTTTTATGATGGTTATACGTTGCTGAAGATTTAATAACCACAATGTAATTTAATTTAGTTTTTGGGACTAATTTTGAGTCAAGTCAAGTCAAAAATTTTAGTTTTGGATAGAATCTAATAATGAGTAACATAGGCGAAATAGGTGAAAGAAAGATGTATGCAAGCAGGACAATAATAATATTAAGCTGAACTGCTTTGAATATGATTTAGGCAAAATTTTACATAGTTTACATAATAATTTCCACAATCAATTTAAAGTAGATCTGATCTATGGAAAACGAAAGTCAGTTATTTCTGTAATCAAACTTTTATTTATTTTATTTGTTTATTAGCAATATATCAAACTAAATATCCCCTTGATTACTTTTATTGGTAGAATTTTTCCCTTTCTTTTTTTCTTTACTAAAACGTGACTGTCTGAAATACATGCCAGTACATATGTAAATTCATTTATTTCTGAAAGATAAAATAAATGTTTCATGCATATCTGTGTAAAACTTTAAAACTATACATTATTTAACTACGTAAATATTATATGTGCAAATTTTAGTTTCAATATTCATAAATCAATTTTTGGAATTTTTACATAAACTCTGAAACTATAATTCACTGCGGAGGCGAGAACTGAATATAGAACGCTGACCGTTGACCGCAAGGATATTAAGAATGAATTTGAACAATAGCAGCCAATTCTGTGTATTCACTACTCGCTTGATCGTATCAAATAATTTCAATCCCAATGCTCAACATTCTAAACTAACTTAATCAAATGTATTATAACGTTGATATTATGTACATTATAAATGTTATTGATTTATGCTATTAACTGGACCCAAGATCGTTTTAATTTAAATTATATCCTGTATACCAAAAGCTATAACGGCTTGTATTCATATCCTAGACGTGCATAAAAATATTATTTTCAAAATTCATACATAGAAAGGTTGTTACTACAAATAAAATAAACAATACTAGAGTTGTTCTAGTGGTTTCATATTGCGTGTGTTCGAACCTCGCAAAATCTAAAATTTTCTAATGTGTATAACATTGAAAATTAACTTATAAAATATTTACGATGCAATAATTTATTCAGACGTTTCTTGATCCCAAACAGATTTAGTCCACCGAATCATCAAATAAACGAGGCATCATTCCAGCTCGAACAAAAACATTTGTGTACCTAAACTAACTAAGGTAGCATTATTCTGTTTATTTTGATCGATTTCAAGTTTGAAGACGTAGACGATAAAGTTAAAAGAGTTTTGGGAGTAGCGTACTTACCGCAGCTTAGAGAGATAATCAAGAGGATATTGAGACATAGGAACAAACGAACACCATACGCTTGAAAACATACAGTCTTCTCTTACTATCTATGATCATGATGCTGTAGAAGCAATGGTAGAGTAATTATATCAAAGATTAATTCTGTCTCTAACAAGAACTCAAATTAATAGCAAATGGAGGTTTTTAACAAAAGCAGTTAATGTAAAAACCTTGGTTATACATTTAGCTTTTATATTTTTTGAAATGTGGTAATTTTAAAACTTTTCAGATCAATAACTCAATTACCCTTCAACTAAGCAATAAAATAGTAAGTAGTAATGATTATAATCTTCGTAATTTTTATATAAATACTGCTATGAAAACGAGAATCGGTGATATTACTGTTTTAGAATAAGAATAAACTCAGGTTTTCTTCCATCGTTCTGCAGGAAGATATGTTCTTACAATGTTGAACAATTTGCTGACGACCCCTAGCTACAAAAGGCTTTATCATATAAAAATAGCAGAAGGAAAAATGAAATCGGTTAAGATTGCCCATTAATTAGCAAGCTGTAAGATAATGGTGAATGACACAATAATCGAACAAGTGATACAGACTGAAATAGAACACCAATTGGCAGAACCAAGCAGAATGCCTGGAATAATTTAATATGGAAATATAAACACTTTTATCAAAAGGCAAAACAATTATCCAAAGAAAAGAGATAGAGAATAGAAATGAATATACTAAGAAAAATAATTCGAAAACAGGCATGAATGATAAACAAATATAATATGAGAGATTACAGAAAGAAGAAGATGGAATGAACCCATATCAAGAATGAATAGCACATAGCTGGTAAAGATGGCGATAGATAATAAACCCAGCATTAGAAGAAGAGTAGGTCGTCCGAGAAAAAGATGGCACGACAGCAACGACAGCATGTAACAAAAAATGAAGACGTTGCTAAATAACAGGAGAAAGATCCTAAAACAAAACCAAGAAGATATAAAACAAATCAGAAGATTTGTTTATAAAAGGCAAAGGGCTAAAAGATGTCCATTAAGGATGGTTACATGGTTAATTATTAATTTCAATAACCTCAATGCTGACTGTTGGAGTGATCTAGAAAAAGTTGCTCTATTGTCACTGACAGGAATTCTCACCCATACGACAAGCCTTTGAACCAAATATAGATATACAAAATATAATTTTATTTTAATTATTCAAAATCGCCTCATGACCTCTAAGGGAATGTATTTTGAGTAATTCATGTTAAATCAGATGTTGTGTATTTGATCAATTTGATACAGGAATGTAATAATGCTGCATTACTTATGTGTACATCCAAATGTAATTTTTCTATGTAAATTCAGAATTAGCAAAATATTTGCAACAAAATAATTAAAAACAATAATTGCCTACTTAAATATCATTGTAAAAATAATTAAAACAGTTGCCATGTAATTTGACGAAATTACTTAAAATTTGAAAATGATCTGTAATCATTCTTTCAGTTAGTTAAAAGCATAGCAAGGTTTATTCCTCTGCAATAAAATGTCAGGAAACAGTGCGTAAAAAATGAAACGAAAATGAACACGCCAGGCAGTTAGAAGTTTGCTATCTGCTTACCTATATGTTGTGACAAGCCACATGTTAAGAATTTTACCCCGATTTGGTGCCCTCTTCATCTTAAAAATGGGAGGTGCGGATGCCGATATTTCATGTTTTTAATTTAAAGAACACATATTTTCTATATCTTTCTTTTTGAGGTTTCCGACCAGCTGCATCCCGAAATTCGTCTGACAGATTTGTAGCCTGCTAAGGTATTCGAAACGTTCGTAATTTGTAAGACAAACTTATTTAGATAAGATGGTGTATTTTTATGCAGTAGTCAACCGTATTTGTTAGTTCTCGCTATAATATAATTTCTACGACTCTTTCTATTATACAAAGAAAGCTGGTTTCATATTCAAATAAACTAGATCCTTTATAAAGCAATACTTAGTTTTATCAGATTGCAGCATTACCGACCCATATTTAGTCAGGGGCAAAAGATCCATCAATGTAAGTGTCGTATTAGCATACTAAAAGGTTTATAATTCTTATTTTAGATTGGGGGTTGTTTTATCTTTGATAGTAATAAAGGGCCAAACTTTGAAATGCTATGTAGAAATTTCCAGCGATAACGCTTTAGCAGCTTTGATGCTTTGTTATTGTTATCGACCACCGACTAGCTATTTCCTGGTATTAAACCTAGAAAATTTATTAAAAATATTTAATTAAGACATTAGCATTAATCAATATTTTTGACAATTAACACGTTAAAATTCAGAATTTTAAGTTGAAATTTTTAGCATTTTAAGAGCCTTTTATAATTAAACTTATTTACACGCAGGTACACACACGCAATTATTTTAAAGTGCTTGTATTAGTAAACGATTTAACAAAATATTTTAAGAGGTGCAACAATATTTCATAATAAAATTAGAAAAACATTTTAATTTAGCTTCTTGTAAATAAATTTTAAAATGCCAA